>CABEEJ010001788.1:0-62482 GCA_901482245.1 Timema douglasi | reverse complement strand
CTCGTTTTTTCTTCCTTCCTTCTTCCCTTCCAAATCACGAGGTTCACTACTCACTCGTTTAATAGCACTGCCTATGCGTTAAAACAAACATGGCCGACCTTCAAAATAAACACAGAGTCGATCCCACTTCTTAAAAGGATAATTAATATGCTTAATAAAAGGTAAGTGTTCTTCCTTAAATCAAAATTCCTTATTTAAATTATTTAAAACAATGTTTTACGTTGTTCCCTCCGTCCTTTTACTTAATTTAATATATGTAAACATTGTCATTAGTCAGGCTGGGAAACAGCTGGCGAGATTCGGAGATTTCACGCAAATTAAATGGGAAAATAAACTAGAAATAGTTCACAAAAGTAGAAAAAAAATAGGGAAATACGAGGTAGGGTGGCATGTTACATCACATCAGAGACGTAAGCCCTGGGTGGCCCGCGGCCCCACATTTAATTAATATATAAGGATATACACTAGAAAAATATACAAAGAACTAACCTAACTCTAACACCTATCATGGCGTCCAAACAATCATGAACTTTGCCGCCGACTCGCGGTTCCACATTTCTCTAACCTAGGCAAAAACAAGGCGGCAAATATAAATAATCCTCACACTAAAGATTTCAAAATACCAGAGGAGACCAAACGTCTATAAAGAAAACCTAGCCATAAGGGCTGACGAAATGTATAGTTACAAAAGTCCTTTGGTGATTGATATAAACTGAATTTTGAAAAGTAGAAGATTAAAGCCAAAATGGAATTTGGAACTTAGTGTCGAGCCTACAAAGGTTAGGCTGTTTACCCTCGAAAGCCCGGAGCGTAATCTGTGTCTTTTCTCCGGGCTCACGCCATTATATACATCCAGTGAAACCGTGTGCTCTCAGGGCAAGGAACAAACACAAGGGAAGGGGGTATTCGAGAATAATCTCGATAGCCAATGAGCGAGGTAAGCGCATTGAAAAATAGTCCATGGAAGTTTTTTAAGTGCATTGCGGCAGAACGACGCGCGCAGACTTGTGGTCACTGTCTTCCATTTGGGAGGAGAGGGGGGGAGGGGGGGAGCTCAACCACACGCCATTTGATGAGGTAAGAAGCCCCGGTTCAGTCGAGTGTTGATGTTGTGATGACGAGCGTCTCCGGCGTGTATTGTAGTGGAGTCGGAACGAGTCAAGTTGGGCTGCCCTGGTGAGTGTTATCATTTCTTCTATGTTAGGTTGTAACTATGTTACATAATAACTCAAATAATAAATGTTTGCACTTATTAACTTTCCATTAGTTTAAATTTAAATGCCGTTAGAGTAGGTTGTTAAATAACGCAAATGTGAAGTTTTGTTATAGCAGAACCATTGAGTATATATAACACACTTATTGAATATTCCATTATTCGCTATGTTCACTTAAAAACACTGCTCGTTATTAGGTACCGTTTACTGGTCATCTCCCCCCTATTTCCCCTCTCAGTACTCTGCGTGCTTGTAGATTTCTCGGAATCTGCCACCCCTTACCCTCTTCCACCGACCAAAAGTCAACCCTGTTACACCTGGCGTGTGCGACTCTACAAACCGTGTGGGTGCGTTGAACACATTTTTCAGTCACATCTCGGTGATACACTCTCGTTCTCCTTCCTAATAAGAACTTATCAAATCCTCCGTGTCAATGATTTAGTGCGCAACTATGTTGTATATAATATGTTAATAATGTTCGATCTGTGTGTTTTATTTTATATCTAATATGTACTCATAAAATCCGAGTGCTTAGGGGAGCTCCTCTTACGAATTAATTACTAAAAAGATAATACTTGGAGATAAGACCATCGCACTCAGATTTTCCCGGATATCCAGCCAAAGACATCACTCCTAGGTAGGCTCCACAAAATACATTTTTTTATACTAACGGTCATATCCCACCTCTGTTTTAGTGTGACTAAAACTGGTCCTCCAGAAATAAATTACATTTTAATCTAATTTTAATATTAATAAACAGATCGCTCAAACACTATTATTATTATTATTATTATTAGCACCGCATCTTACTACCCGTTCGGGTTATACGCTCTTCCGCTAATGTGTTATGGTAGGGTGAGTGTAAGATGAAATGGAGGACCTACAGTTTAACGTTGAATCCGAACCACGGTGGAGGCCTGACATTCCCCACATTCACAAGATGTCTTGTCAGAGGTGAAGGAAGGGTTTAGTAATCAGATAAATATTTGCCGGGACCGAGGATTGAACCCCGGCCGCCAGCACAGAAGTCTGACACCTTACCCCTAGACCGCCAGGTCACCAACAATACTATTGAGTACTGTCAGTGTTGCAGTATTAAATATTGTGTTTTTTGTTTTTGATGTAATTGTTGTGTGTATAGTGTGGCATTATTGAACCATCATTTGTTTTTTCTCTCACCGAACACTACCATTGTTGTTAGTTATTTGTGCCGATTATAACGGCTGTATTATTTCTTCCAAACAAATGTCTACGTCTGAATAAGTGTCGCCTTTCACTGCAAGCAAATCCTGTCTACTCACCATAGGTTATGAGCCCAGGGACACTGAATAACACTAGACTCTGTTTTCCTAGCGCGTGGCATTGAGAAGATTTTTTTCTAGGTTAAGAAAAAGGAATCGTTGAGACAGTTAGACTTTGTGTTATTTTGAGTATTGGGAGTTTTTATTGGTGAAGAAAAATACAGAGACAGCAATTTTGTTGAAAATGGACGGCCAAAACTTACATCACAGCTTGAAATTAAACGGTGGTGAAAATTGGGCAGTATGGTGCTTCCAAACTGAAGTCATTCTTCGAGGCAAGGAATTATATTACATTGTTGTGGGAGATAAAATCAATCCGGAAGATGTGAAAAGCCAACCAAGCCAAGCCAAGGCTGTTAGGCTATGTGAGATGTGAATATGAATACTGTATGTATATAAAAATTATAGGGGAGTATAAAGTATACTTATTCGTATACATCAATGATTTGTTGTTAACTTCTAATGAAATTGAAGAGATAAATAATGTAAGGCAAATGTTAAATGAAAACTTTAAGATGAAGGATTTGGGTAAAATTAAACATTATTTGGGAATGCATGTAACTCAAATTTAAGTGAGGGGACTATAGTGATAAATCAAATTACTTACCTTGAAATTTTTTTGATATCTTATAATATGTTGGATTGTAAAGCTGTTGTAACACCTATAGAATAAAACTTTGATAACAGTTTGTTAAAAAGAGATCATTCTGAGAGTCAGGAATAAGATAGTAGATTCAGGTCAGTAATTGGTTCTTTAATGTATGCAATGGTGTGTTCGAGACCTGATCTATGTCTTTTAATAAGCATTTTAAGTAGATATTAGTCTTTCGTGGTATTGACCTATGGGTAGCTCTCAAGAGAGTATTACGCTATGTAAAAGGTAGCCTAGATATCAGTTTAGTTTTTAAGAAAGGTAAAAATAAAGACATTGTTGTTTTTGTTGATTCTGATTGGGCAGGCGATAAGTATGATCGAAGGTAGACTGGAGGCTATGTTTTTTCAAATTTATGGTTTTACCATATCATGGGTTTCTGAAAAACAGGCTACAGTTGCCTTATCGTCTACTGAATCTGAATATGTTGTTTTAAGTTTAGCTGTTAGAGAAGTATGTTGGTTGAGGAATTTCTTTGAAAGCTTAGAAAGCAAAAGTGTTTGTGTTAAGTTGTTTGAGGATAATCAGTTGGTGATATTGCTTTGTATAAATCCGCAATTTCATCATATATTGAAACATGTTGATATAAAGGTAAATTTTGTAAAATATAAAGTAAACAGTTAAGTTGTAAGTATTGAGTACATTAGTACAAATGAACAAGTAGCTGTTGGAAATGGTATTATGACATCAATTAATGGTTCTCATATCTCGTACCGTAAGATGGGGTAACTTTGGCCCAAAAATTCATCTTTTTCTACTTATTAAGTAAATATCAAATAACTTATTGATTTTTATTACTCCTAATATTTTTTTTCTTGTTTTTGATTATTAAAAGAACAATTTGAGTGGGTTATTTAATTTTTTTAAACTTTTTTGAACCCTCAAATACATTTTTGAAGTTTTGGGACAAAGTTACAAGGTCTTGGGGTAACTTTAGCCCAAATGTAATATTTCACTTATTTGATGGCAATATGTTCCTTGGGCTAATGTAATACCAATAAACGTGCCTATATATTGTTAATGTGTAAGGTCTGTCATAAACTGTGAGTTTTTTGGTTAAAAAAAAGACAATATAGGACTATTTAGAAGTGAAATCTTTATTAGCGTATTAAACTGTAGGCTACAACAGAGGACTAATTAGAAGTGAAATCTTTATTAACTTATTAAACTGTAAACAGAGGACTATTTAGAAGTAAAAACTTTACTAACATGTAAAACTACATTAGAGGACTAGGCTTCTAAACGAAACTATCAAGAGCTGGAACTGCAAACTGATTTCGCTTCGAAACCATTTTTGGAGGATCAATTTTGCAATGAATATCTTCCCATTCATATTCCATGGAGTCCTTTCTCTCAGGCCATCTCCAAAACTTAAGTCCTCTTTCCATGCAATCAACTGTAGGGCCTTCCTCTGAGATGCTGACAATCTTTCCAGGATACTTTCCACCATTGAATAAAATGAGAACAAAATCCTCGACAGCATAATCCTCAGGTTTTAATTTTGGTAATATGACAGGTGCAGCATCCAAAATTTCTTCTAAGTCAGAAAACGTTTCACTTTCTTGGTCAGACTCTATATCAAGATCATTTTCACTGAGAACTTCAGTGGAGGAATCAGATGGGGGCCTTTTTTCTGTTCAACGGAGGGTGAGATTTAGACGAAGAGGCACGGCTTTCTGTGACGTCTGCAAGGCAAATACTTTTGCCAGCTGGTACTGGCACTTTTTTTTTTCTTAGGACCTTCACTTCCTAGGAATTCGGACAGTTTTTTCTCCAACTGCTCCAAAAAAGATTCTCCAACAAAACTTATGTCCGTGTCATTCAGGTTCTGAGGCAAACGGTTGATAAGCATGTTTCTATCAAGGGGATGAATCCCACATTTTTTGAACCCTGCTTTTAAATTTTCTCTCTCATTTTCCTTCAGTCTGTTCATCAATTCCTTCAACAACCCAGGAAAGACATCCTTAGGAATTGTGGGGAATTTCGACCCAGACTTTGATTCCTTCCACTTTGTTAAGATACCACGCCATAAACTTTTCATGGGCCCAAAAAAGGCGACATCCAAAGGTTGTGTGAGATGTGTTGTATTAGCTGGTAAACACACAAACCTGATGTCATGTTGTTCACATAATTCTAAGACTCGGGTGCTAATATGTGATGATAAATTATCACCAATCAGTACCAAGGGTCCAGCCTGATTTTTTACCGATTGTAAAAAGAGCGATTCAAACCAGTCTTCAAAAGTTATTGCATCAAACCACCCACTTTTAGAGCGGTTATAACGAGCATTTTGTGGACCATTTTCTGTCCAAGTCGTCCATAAATGATCAGCCTTATAGACAACATATGGCGCAAGACATCTGCCTTCGGCATTCCCACAGAACATTAAAGAAGTAGAGCTCTTACTAAAGTTACAAATATTTTCAACATATTTACTGCCTCGCTTGCACAGGACTTTTTTATTTCCTGGATCATCACTCAGGTTAGTTTCATCATAGTTCCAAATGCAAGATGGAGGAATATCCTTTAAAACGACACTCAAGTTGTCCATGTAATCGTTGAGTTCCGCTTCACCAACATTAGCACGCACTTTCTTAATATTAGCGCTGGTTCTGACTGAAAGATCAGGATGTCTTTTCAAAAACCCTTTTGTCCATTCATAGCCAGGGTAATTTCCTGAGAACACGCTAACCTTAGCCCTTTTTTTATCAAGATAGTTTTTTACAATCATTCGAAAATCTGATTCAACAACTGGAAATCCGTAGTCAGATAATTTTATCAAATGCTGCACAAAGGCTAATTCTTCTTCAGGTGAAAACACACGAGAGCGACCTACTGGTTTGTCGTGCAGACCTTTCAGTTTACTCTTGATTGTAGATCTTGAGATGTTATATCTTTCTGCAGCAACTCGTTGAGTAAGTTGTCCAGACCTGACCTTTACAAGGCATTCTTGCAATGTATTTGGAGTGTAATTCCTGTACGCTCGTGTGCCCAACATTTTTTTTTGTTTTCTTGGCATGATACTGTAGAAAATAAGAAAAGTTTTGGTTACTTTTTCACAAAAAGCCATTAAAAAACATTTAAAAATAAATAAGACTATTAGTGCTAGCCAAAAATCAATAAAATAGCATTAGGAAACCGATTATTATCATTATTATGAAATAAGAGTCAAGCAACAAAGAATTTGAGGTTGGGCTAAAGTTACCGCAAATCATGGGCTAAAGTTATCCCAAGTCATAAAACATTCAGCAGATCTGACAAAATGAAAGAAACTAAATTTTTCATATTAATTACGTTTACTAGTGGTATGTAAGTATAAGAAAATGTACTTACAAGAATTAAGAAACTTTCAGGTAGAGGTGCAGAGATGAAAGTTGGAAGCCTTTATTTTGAACACTCAGAACAGATGTTTATCTATGGATGTTTACATGAAAAGCAAAGATTAATGTAAAAGAAGCATGACCTACAAATTATTTTTTTCAGTCAATAACTAGTACTGCTACCTACAATTTTTCACCAATTGCAATCAAATCGGATAATATACCAAAGAGAAACATCAGAAATAAACATTTTTTGAATTTGGGCTAAAGTTACCTTGACTGGGCTAAAGTTACCCCATCTTACGGTACATATTTAAAACACAAAGCAAAATTGTTCATGATTATGTGTTCATTCTTGTAATTAATAGTACAGTTCATATATACATCAGAGATAATAAGAAAACAACAAAGTAAAAAAAACCATTAAAGAACATTTAGAAGGCACTGCCCATCTTCTTGCAGGTCGAGGCTCGCCTAATAAAATGCTCTATTTGAGTGGATGGAATTACTCAAGTCCCAACAGCAGCGGATATTTTCACAAAACCACTGAGTAAATTTAAATTCGATAAGTTTAAGCATAGTTTGGGATTGTATAAGCCGTAAGTATTTTTTTTAGTATTGTTCTGTTTGTAAGAATTTTAACATTGAGGGAGGGTGTCAGTATTGCAATGTTAAACATTGTATTTTTTGTTTTTGATGTAATTGTTGTTGTGTGTATAGTTTGGCAATATTGAACCATTGTTTTTCTCTCTAACCGAATACAACCATTGTTGTTAGTTATTTGCGCCGATTATAATTGCTGAATAATTTCCTCCAAATAAATGTCTACGTTTGACCAGTGTCGCCTTTCACTGCAAGTAAGTCCGGTCTACTAACCATAAGTACGGTATACAATATATATAAATAAGTATACAATAATTATTGAGTATACATATATAATGGCAAGTAAGATGTTGTTTTCCTTCAAAATTTACGGTGGTCATGTTTATTATTAATTTATGTTTGATTAATGATTGTCTTGATTAGGGACGCAAGTCTATTTTCAATTTTGGTGGTTACACTTTTCTCCACTAAAAAGCGCTCTCAATGTTTCGTAAGAAAATTAGGAAATAAATTATGTTAGCTAGCTTGTTTATTCTTACAATAAATAAAATGTTTTTATTGTTTTAAAATATACATAAACAAACTTATTAAACAAAATATATAAATGGAATATTCAAACAACTCCTTTTATATTCCAATATTGTGCTGTCGAGGGGTTGACACGTAATATAATTTGAGTTTACAGGCTTGTTTTATGACGACGCATAACCTAAAAACACAATCTATATTAAAAAATAAAACAAAAACTTATGCTTAGGATAAGCTCCATACACAGATTTGTCTGCGCCGAGGAGAAAAAAGAAAGGAAAAAAAGATGCGCATCATTTATATGAGTAAAGCTTAAGCTACTGACTCCGTATTCGTAAGTCCGTGCCTCGTAGTCCGTATACTACAATAGCTGGGTCCGCTCTATGCATTTGGATGAGTAAAGTGTTCCCTACCCATCTCACTTCATTAGACCAACCAAAAACAAAGTCAGCGATTGTATCTGCATTGGATTTGAAGGGTAAGTTTTAATCTAACTGGGAATAACCTGTTTACTAATACAGTTTAGTTAAGCAAATATAGCTCTGGTAAAAACCCATGAGCCACCTTAGGGGTTGACATAAACTAAATTAAAATACTTTCTCTTTGAATGTCCATCATCAAGAGGACCCTTAATATCATTCATACTGTTAGGATCCATGATTGGTTCATACAGTTATGTTTCTTTTAATTTGGGATGAATGGTTTGAGGCAGTTTACTAGCCCTATTAGAAAACAGTGGGAATACAAAATCACTACATCGATAACACATATATTTAAAAAGAAGAATTAACTGAAACTTAAGTTTGGAATAGGTAGATCTACCTAAGCTACCGAAAAAACTTTTCAAGATAATTGACTAGTGTTTAACAAATACTAGCCTACTTTTGAAATGCATAATGGGTTGAAACCGGAATATGAATTTTCCCATTATGCCGGGATCACGATCAACTTAACTTTAACTTAACTTAACGTTCACTTAAGGTTCACTTAACTTAAGAAATCAGATGTGTGATCATGATTCACATAACTTAACTTAACAACTCGAGCCAAACATCTTCTTTCTAGATTACCAATGAGTTTTGATCTGTGATTTGTACTAGGCCTATTTGTAAAGTGATGGTCTGTGAATGTTTAATTGTTTTCTATCAATATAATAAATATCTATTATTAAACTTTTTTGATAAATTTAATTTTTCTATTTTAGTTTAATTATATTGTTTCAATATTTGATCACTAGAACTTAAGCTAAAGAGTAAATCGTGGTAATAAAAGCAACAAATGAATTACTAAATAGCCCTGTAAACGTCACTTGTATAATGATTGGCCGGCTAGATCACGTGATGCCCTTCATGTGACGTTCAATTGACATGAAAGACCTCCAAGGACATCAATTACGTTAAGTTAACTGCATTGTGATCGCTTCCATTTAAAAACATGAGAAGAACCTTTACGTTAAGTTACGTTAAGTTAACCTTAAGTGAATGTTAAGTTGATTGTAATCCCGGCATTTCTTTTTAATCTAAAGTAATAGAGGATGCTATTAGGGTACCTGCAAGAGAATAGAAAAGGCTTGACATTAAACGGTACACTGCAGCTATTAGGATATACAAATGAGCTTTGTTGGGTAATAGTAAGGAAGCTGTTGAAAGAAATGTGGAAATTTTATTAGATGTAAGTAAGGAAATAGGTTTAAAGAGAGTACTGAAAAGATCAAGCTATGTATATGATCACAGAGAGAACACAAATTGAGAATAATAATTTAGAGATGACTGTGAAACACATAGGCCACAGGATGGCGTCCAGAAATGGGAGATTTTAAAATATCAATAAATAAATCAAATTAATTTTACCTAAGAATTTTTTTTTATTATTCGAGCAAAAAGCATGCCATTAATGGATTATATATGAGATAAAGTTATTTCTTGAAGATGACGTCCTGCAGATGGCCGCCTCTTCTGTGCAGGCATGACTGCATTCTAACACCCAAATTTCCCATAACATCTTCCAGCATTTCAATAAAAATACCATCATTTTCCCCACAAATCCTAACTTTCATTTCCTTAACACTCCGAGGATGATGAGAAAATACTTTGCTCTTAAGGCGTCCCCACAAAAAGAAATCACAAACAGACAAATCAGGAGACCTTGCAGTCCAATAAATATTGCCATTCCATGAGATGACATTCCCAAACACCTTTTGTACATTGGCCAACAATAATATTGCTGTATGAGGTGTAGTAGCACTGTCTTGTTGAAAATAAATGGACTCGTGTATAGGAAACCTGTTCCAGTTACATTAACCACACAGCGATTGTTATCCTCAAATAATATATTAATGATACAACTCACCACACTTACTTTATCACTTTGTTGGCCTAAAGATCTCTGGTTTAGTTGATGAGGGTTTTCTTCAACCGAATAACAAAAATCTTGAGCTTGTTCCCAAAATCATTTAGGTGAAAATGCACTTCATTGGACATCCAAAAATGATCACTAAAATTTTCATCTGCTTCAATTTTAGAAAACATTTATTGACAGAAAGTTATTCAACCTGCAAAGTCATTATGTTTTAATTCTTGGATTGTTTGAATCTTATATGGATGGCAATTTAAATCCTTGATCAATCTTATATGCAAACTGCGGCGGGATAGTTTTAAGAATAATGCATATCGCCAAGCAGAACATTTAGGTCCTTGGGTTCTTTTGACTCTGACAGCTTAAATATTTTATGGTGTTCTAAATGATCTGTTTTGACCTAATTACTTCTTTTAAGAGTGGAACCAGTTACTTCAAGTTATCAACCCATGTTTTGATTGTGTGAGTTGATGGGACTGGATCATGACAATGAAGTTTGAGGTGAAGCAAAAATTCTCGTCTTGCAGACACCGCACACAATCATTATTTTGATCAAATTATTTAATGGCAAACGCACATTGTATACAGGACCATTGCTACATTTCAACTGAGTGGCATAGAGTGAGGTACAAACTGGTGTCAACAGAGTGCGTACCATTACACACCTTGACCTTGAAATGGCAGTTTCAAAAGCTCATTCCTGTGCGAACCCTGTATCATTACATACATACATACCTAATCACACAATTCCCTTACAGTGTAGACAAGAAACTGCGTATAACTCAAAACACAACTTCGTACTTACTCCATCCTCATTGACTTTCTCCATTCTCCACACTTCCCTATCCTTGCATACTTCCTTCGCTTCAACAACATCCATACACTGCATGCTTTTTTATTCTTAAAACTCTTAATTTTTTTCTTTTTCACACCTTCATCTACCACATTTAGCCAGGTCTTTCATGGCCAACCCCTTTCTTTTGATCCACTAACTTTACCTTAAGATTTTTGCTTTGTCCATCAATCCACACTCATCCTCTCAACCTGCCCGAATCAACATAACATTATTTTTTCCCATCAACTTATTGGGTTCCCTATCCAACCTTACTCCTCCAGCACCCATTCATTATTGACTCTGCCCATACAAGTTTTTCCACACACATTTTTTAGCTATCTCATCCCAACCACATTTACCTTGTTGATGTGTTTCTCCTGACAAACCCATGCTTCATATCCATAAAACAATGTTGGTACTAACACACTTTTATATACTGCCATCTTTGCCTCTTTCAATATTACTTCATTCTTTGCAATAGTCCATATACATCCAACTACTCTCAAATATTCATTCACCCGTCTTTCGATTTCACCACTATTCTTCCATTTTTACAGAACATTCTGCCCAGATGCACAAGATCATTCCCTTGTTCTAACAGTTTTCCATTTATACTAAACTGACAATTATTTCCTGATCTGTCTTTATTAAAAATATTGCCTTAATTTTTGGGATATTTATACAAAGATAATTCTGCCTGTCGCCACATTAAAACGATTAATTGCATTCTGCAAGTCACTTTCATTCTCAACCATTAGTACAGCATCATTTGCATATAACAGCACTCTCACATTCACATTGTTAATTTGTACACCAACCGCATCCTCACATGCATCCCTCAAACACTTATCCATGAATACATTAAACAACCATGGAGACATAGCAAAACCTTGTCTGACACTCTGTTAATTTCAAACCGTTTGCTCGAAGCTCCATCCACCCTAACACACACTATACTCCCATCATACACCACCATAATTGAATTTACTAACCATGCATCTACACCATATTCTCTAAGAACATTCCATAACATACTTATTTTCACCTGATCATACTCTTTCTCCAGATCAACGAATGCACAATACTCTTTATACTTACTGCCATACATTTCTCAATCACTTACTGCAATGCAAATATCTGGTACATGCAACCTCTACCTGGTGTGAAACCACATTGCACACCCCAAATCTTATCTTCAGTTTTTTCATGCACCCTCTCAGAACTCTGTCAAAAACTATGCCTGGAATACTGAACAAACTAATTGCCCTATAATTCTTGCATTCACTCATATTGCCTTTGCCGTTGTACAAAGGAACAATTACAACATTCCTCCAGTGATTAGAAACATTCAAAATCCCAACACATTGAACAACTCACACAATCTGGCAAGTAAAGTAGTACCATGCCCCCACACTTAAGCATTTCACTTGTGATCCCATCTACGCCTGCAGCTTTGCCATTATTTAACACTTTCATAGCTTTTAACACTCCAGCCTCATTAATTATTTCACTCATTTTCTGCTACTTTCTCAGCATACAATTGCTCAAAATACTCCTTCGATTGTTCTTTTATAATCTTTTAATCCCAAATCATCTTACCACGTTCATTCTGAATGCCATAGGTATTTCCTTGCAATCCTTGTTTGTTTTTTTCACTTTACCCAGTTCCAGAACAGCTTATTTCTTTTAAAATCATTCTTCATTCTTTCTTCTTCTTTTAATCTCATTTGCTCTATACTCTACATTACTACTTTCTTTGTATTTATCATCTTCGCTTTGTATATGTTCCACAACCTCTTACATTCTATTTCACTCTTCACAGCAATAATTCGTTTGTATGTTTCTTTATTTTCTCTCACAGCTTCTTTCACCTGTTCATTCCACCATGTATCTATTTTAAAGTTTACCACTACCGCAGATCCCACACATCTTTCATGCACTCAATTACAGCCTAATTTATTCTGTTTCCTAACACTTTCTATATCATCAACATCATCATCATCAGCAGCAGCATGAATAGCTTCCAGCCATTGGCTGGTTCTGTGTAGAACATAAGCCTTTCCACAGACTCCTTTCCACCCACCACCTCTCTCCCTCCACATTGGCCCAGTCCTATCCTCTTTCCTCCACACTCCTCCTTACTCCCTTCAACCATCTGTCCCTTGGCCTACCGCTCCTCCTCCTACCCCCCACCTTCATATCCAACATAATCCTGGGGATCCTTTCCCTCTCAATTCTTCTCACATGGCCATACCACTCTAGCCTTCTCTATCCTGTCCTGGACTGGCTCTTCCTTTACTATTCCTCTTATTCTCTCATTTCTCATTCTTTCAAATTTTGTTACACCGATCCTGCTTCTCAGGAATCTCATTTTACTAACCTGTTTTCTGCTTTTATTCTGTTCCTTTATTACCCACATTTCTGCAGCGTACATCAATATTTGTAGGTAATAGGCATTGTAGATCACTCCCTTGCACTTGTCTGGCATATCCCTGCTCCAAATCAGGCTTCTCACACTTCTGAAAAATGCCTCTGATTGCCTTCCTCTCTCACTTATTTCTCTCCTGTTCCTTCCACTCTCTTCTACAATACTGCCCAGATACTTAAAACCTTTTACCTACTATATTCAATTGCTCCCACTACCCCACACAATCGGCTCATCTTCAAACACCATTGCTTTCATCTTTCCCTCCTCAATTATTTCACACATTCTTCATTATTTCATCCATCACTACAATGGACATTAGTGTTGAGACTACACTACCTTTTTTCAGACAATTTTTTAACTCAAACCAATCTGTCTTCTCCTCTCCCACTTTCACACAGCTCACACAGCTCACACTACCCTTGTACATATATTTTCCTCACTCTATGTACTATATCATCCTGCACACCTTTCTTCTCCAGCACTTTCCATACTTTCTATATCTTTAACATTTTGACATTCCATTCATGCTTTTGAAAAGTTAAATTTTTTGCCCAGCAATCTTTCATATTGTGCTCTCCATGCATTCAAGACTTCATTGAGCTCATTCCAAATTTCCATTCTCACATTTTCTTCTTCACTCTCCGCCAGAGCATAGCCAGCAACCAACATAATTCTATGTATGCTTATTTTCGTACATACCCATAGAAATATAGATGACACCAACTCATAGCTTCTCACAAACAGCTTTTTTGTTAGACTTTAGATTAAACTTGTCCCAGACTTCCCCTTACCCAATCATCCACACCTGACCGCAGTATCAGGCTACCATCACTCACCATCAAAACACCTGTCTTTTTCTGCTTGGTTTTACACACACAGAATATCACATTTTCTTCCAATCAATTCCTCTAACAGTTCATTCTCTTTACCACACTCTCCTGTTATATTCCATGTTCCATTAGTCCATGTTCTCGTCAGCTTCTCAACAGATGGGCCCTTCAGTTTTAACCTCAGCTGCTCATCATATCATTTGACATGGTTAATGATTTTAAACATTTAGTAACAAGTGTAACTAGCAATAACAATAAGAGAGTAGAAAATTGGAAAAGAATAAAGTTGGGAGATGTGTACTCACTCAGTAAGTTTTTGACATCTCGCTCGTTGGCAAGGAATGTAAAACTCAGACTATACAAAACAATAGTTCTACCGGTTCACTAGGGTTGTAAAATGTGTTCTTTTACCTTACGTGACAAAAATAAATTTAGGGTGTTCGAAACAAGGTGCTTAAGAGTGAAGGAGGTTACATAAAAATGAGTTACATACCCAGCACTCCTCACTAGACATTGTTAGGATAGTCAAATCTCACAGATTATGGTGGGCAGGATATGCAGCGTGAATTTAAGAATCTATAACCCTCTGCAGGTTATTGACTGGCAAACTCAATGGCGAGTGACAATTGAGAAGATCTAGATGCAGAGGGGAGCGTAACATTAGAATGTGCCTGAAAGAGATAAGGTGTAATGAGGTGGACCGGATAGAACTATCTCAAGATAGAGATAAGTGGCCTAATTTTGTAAGTGTGGAAATGAACTTTCAAGTTCTTAATGCCATAGAGTAAGTAATGTCCAGACAATGGACAACTGTCACCTGAAATTTGATTTCAACAATACCCATAAGATGTTATCAGCAGGCAAAACTTTTGAAAGTTTGTTGATTGTTTCTCAAATATCTTCTAATCTAAAAACATGTTTTTACTTGTTATAAAAAAAATACAAGGATTTGAGATCTTAGTGTAAGTTTGTATTTTGATCTCAGGTATACTGACTCAGGCCCTATACATTTTGTAATGAATATAAAATATCCATTAACTCAATTTCAAGTGACATTGTTTTGTGCGTGCATGCATGCATGCTGTCCCACACATCTTTGAGGAAGGTATAATTTAGAGAAAATGTAGGCCCCTACCTATTTATGTGAGGAGGGTAAAGGGGAAATAGTTTCTGAAATACCACACACATTACACTTGATAGGGATGCAAACCCCCCACTTCCTCATTACTGGTACTCAAATATATTGCTAGAGTGACTCCTTAGACCATTCAACCAATGATACGGGCAGGCCCTAGGTCTAAATATGTTTTATTGTTTAGCTTGTAGGTTTCAAGGTTGTTTCAAAACACTGAACTTCTGACGCTGACTTGGCAACTTAGAGACCTGTTAGGAATCTTAGTAGGTTCAAAATGTAGTTTTCATGTGATTAATAGTTCATCATATGTGTGATCCTTGGTTCTGATGACACTAGCTGTTAAAGCTATATTTAGGGCCATTTGTCTTAAACTGTACTTCTTAACATATTTTATGAAAATTAAGTTCTAATTTGGGCACACATGATTGGGAATGTGAACTTTAACCAAACATACTTGTATAGAGATGGTGGAAAAACTACATGTAAAACTTGTCTGAGTGCACTCAGCCGGGATTCAAACCTAAAGAACATGGAGCCAACCCACAAAGCACCACACCACATTTTCTAGCAAGTGGCTATACGAGCCGCACCGCACCACATTTTCTAACCGTTTTATATTATTTATAGACTGAGTTCTATTACAAAATAAGTTTTTATTTTTACTTGCATAGGTTTTCACCTATTTTCATTAAATTAAGTTAGCTATTAATTACGAAGAATAAAATTTTAAGTTAGCTAATAATTAAGAAAAAGAATGTTTGTTGTTCAATAAGTTGTAAATAATATTGTTTATCTTGCACGTAATGTTGGAAACAATGACTACAGCATCACACATTCAACGGCTGTGAAAGAAATGCCTAGTTTTACCATGGAAACAAAGTTTGGAAGCTCCCAAACATTTATTTCCGGTGTTAGGTGGCTACACGATCCGTACCGCACCACAAAAGTGCGGTGCAGTGCGGACTTGTGTAGCCACTTGTATTTAAAAACATGAATAGCATTCCACCAGGAAAATGCGGTGCGGCTCTATGTGGCCAGTCCTTAAAGCAGAAAACTCGATCTCTCAGCTGCTGAGCTAACCCTACCAGTGATTATCAATTGAGCTTGTTCTTAGAAACATAAACTTTTATCATCCTAAATTTATGTACCATCTAGAAAAATTTTAGTCAACATTTGTATTAATAGACCTTATTGTCAGGTAGGCCTACTGTACCTACCTACCTTCTTATAGTAGAATCCTTGTAAAGGTAGGTTATATTTGGAGCAAATACACACAATATTCTAATGCAATCTAAGGTAAGTAAACATATTGAACACTTTTGTAATAAAATAATTATTTTATTGGGGTGTTATGCACCACATTTCATGTTTATTTCAGTATTTTTCTTTACTGTGCATGGTATCATTTAGTCTATTTGCAGATTGAAACTAATAAGATACTAATGAGGAAGGCAAAATATATAGGTTGTGTCACATGTGCTAGTATTTGCATGGATGGAGAGTGGAAAATCTCTAAAGATAAAACCACCCTGTGCACACTCAAATGACATTTAAAACCCAACCTTCTCATCAACAACTAGCTAGACAAGATAATAAATACAATCTTTGTCCCCATTTACGCCATGCGATAAATTTAAATTAATCACATTAATGAATTATCATTTTTAAAAGAGATCCCACACTGCTTAATCAAATTATATTTTAGAAAACATTCTAAAAATAACCTAATTATATTAAGGAGTTTAATTAAACTATAAGATGAGACTTAAGACTTCAAAATAATTAATGGTTGTAAATGATTAGTTTAGAAAATCAATTTTAATGATATTAATGATAAATCTACAGAATAAACCCTGAAGTAACATACAATTACAATTTATAAATATAATTTGAAAGTCTATAAATACATTTAATAAACATATGTTGATGTAAAAAAAATATAGGCTTATAATGAACTTGAAATGTCAAATGTCAAAGATAAAAAAAATTAATAGGCCCTAAATTGATGAGTTTAAGTATGTGAAAAAAGATTGTTTAATATGAGATATTAAATATTAAGTTAACATTTAATATACCTACAAAAGTGATAATAGAACTGATAAAAAGTTTTTAAATTACAAGAAAACATTAAAAGTTTGGATAGCAAAAGAGGTTATACATAAATAATGAATGTAAGTATGTTATTAGTTCAAATATATGAGGCTTAGAATCGAACTAATACCAATTGTCAATAAAAATTTTGATAGTAAAATATGTATTAATATTTTAAAAATACAAGAATTATATATAAATTACAAAAACTTTTGGAGCAGTAGGGCCTAAAGCCAGAAAGTTATTAACATAATTTGTGTATGAATCTTTAGGCTCAAGGTTCAAAACGCGGTCTCAAGATAAATTTATAAAAATATTTATTACAGTGTTAAGTGACCCCATATAGTTAAAACTCATATTTGGTTCCAGCCGTGTGAATATGAACGGTGACACCAACAGGAACTACCAAGAAGTTAATGGTACTCCAGTTCTTGGGCTAGGAAAGCGTAAGAAGAGCCATCGGAGGAAACGTTGTGAGTACCTCCAGGACTGGGTTGACAAGTCATCATCATTTCAGCAGCAGCCACCACCGTACCCTGTGGAGGAACCACCTCCGGGATACTGGCCTCAGCAGAGGATGTTTGCAGCGGTGTCTGACCCCTCAGTGGGACGTTACTCTGTCCCCCTGGGGTTCAGTCTAGAACCTGTATCTCTGCCTTTGTACCCTGTATTTCAGCCTGTATTACCCACATGTCGCCCTCACACTCACAGGGAGGTACCAAGACACAAATCTTGTGCTGGAGGAGTACTAGGCCCTTCTAAGGGTGCTCGTCCTCGTGCAGCCCCTCCCAGCCCCTTGGCTGCCATGCAGACCCTTACTCTTCCAGGAGGGGTCAACTGTGAGGAGTTTACCAGCCTCCCTCCGCAAACACAGCCACAGGTAGGCTAGAATTTCATTGCGACTAATTAGCTAATCTAGATGAACAGAATGAAGGCAGTAAACCTCAAATTAATGGTGCAGGATGGCCACAGATCAGAAAAATGGGTAAATCTGGGAATAGTTAGAGAATTTGAAAGGTGAGAAAAAATCTGGGATTTTGATTGTGAAACAGAGAAAACGATTCATTATCAAAATTAAATAAAAAAAAGAGAAACTTTTTGTTTTTGTTATTTTATCTCAAACAACTAAATTAGTAATCAACTTGAAACACATTTTGTTGCGTTGATTATTTCTTTACCTTAACAAAGGTCAAATATTGCACATGTGTAACTTAAAATGTATTTAGGTTTGGCTGGAACAAGAGGTCTCAATCAAATTTACTAGATTATATACAACCAATTACATTTGCTTGCATGAGTAATGGATAAATATTCTATTTCTTTTTTTGACATAAGATTGATTATGAAATCCTCTCGTGATCGTTTCTAATACCTGACACGTGGTTATGTTGACATTTAATTTGACATGTTTTGAACATTGATATTGATTTCTTTGCACTAAATAGTTTATTCATATTACTGTGGCAAATAAAGTAATTAAATTTTTTAAGGTGTAAAACAAAGAATAACTTTTTAAATACTTTATGTTGGTAAAACTTACAACGGTGAATATGCTGTATCAAATACTTCCCTGTATTCTATTGAATGGTGTGCATACAATCAATAAAATTGATAGTCCAGTTTAACTCTGACAAATATTTAATTTTTAAGCAATCAATTTATCAGCATATTTACATTATGTAAGGATGAAGAAGGTAGAATTTAAAAAAAAAGGTACACGCATTTTTGTGGAAAGAAAGAAGAAAATTATTTTTAAAAATTTTTTCATTACACTCGGTCACGATTTGAGCCTCAATATATTTGTCACTGGGAAACCCATGTATTAGGCTGATACCTTTGTCAACATAATCACTAATTCATTTCACAGACAATTAATATTAGTTTAGACATGCACGCCACATAAGGTTGATCCATACTTAGTAGCAAACGGTTAAAAAAACTAGTGAAATATAATCATGGAAAATATTACATTTTTGTTTGGAAAACTTGGAAAAGTCAGTGAGTTTGAAAAGTCAATTTCTGTGGTATCAGAAACCTAGAGAAAAGTTGATAAAATGTTACTATTTGCATTGATGCTCAAATGATCTAAAATCTAATGTGTCATGCTAGCATTAGACTGGACTGTCGTTGAAAAAGAAAGAGAGGTTCGAATTTTGTTCAAGGTAGTATATCCGAAGGGTTTTCCCATCCTCCTTCCACAAAAATGAGAGTACACTTTCTCTTCCTTATTCCTACTAAATATGCAGATAGACTGGAAGAAATGTGCACAAAAGTCCTGACCTTCAATCAACACAAGGTTTATTAGTGACTGAATCCTAATAGTAGAAACAGGAGGGCTATTTTAAAGAATATTTGTTTGTATTGGTGAAGAGAGAGGATGAGAATACCACAAGAGATACATTATATGCACCCGGCTGAGATTAATTCCTCGACTTCCATGTCACAAGCAATCCAGTCTAGCAAGCTTGACACCATAAACACCATGACCAGCAGTGTGGGTCAAATCATAGTTGGGCATGTGTTAGTTGCTGACATGACATGATAAGTGAATGTGATCTTAAGTATCATCATTATTTGTTCCCAATGTTTAGTGTTTAATGAGAAATAAATCTTTGTAAAAAAATTGTCAATTCATAAAGTCTGTTTCAAATGATATTCTTTTTTTCTCTAAGATTATAAAATATAATTTGTTTTGATATGTCTCATTGTCTCATAATACATTTAATATTTCCTTCTAGTCTAGTGCCAAAATGTTAGTCCTTTCACAATGCAAATATATTCTACCATTTCAGAATATTCAGCGCCATAATATACCAAACTCTTGCTTTATGCAATGATTGTATTTTTGAAAATAGTTTTCATAAATCAAACATAAGTTCTCCCATAATAAATAAATAGAATTTAAAGGGCCTGGAAAAAGACTCGTAATAGGCAATTTAATTCATCTCTTAGGCCCAGTTTCATAGTCAAATTTAGTAAGCCTCAAGTGCGGCGCTACACTAAGTACAAGACGACACCTACCTAAACTCGAATGGAATGGGCCGTTCTCGCATAGGAAACTGGCCCATTCCATTGTGGTTTAGGTAGGTGTCGTCATGAACTTAGTGTAGCGCCGCACTTGAGGCGTACTAAATTTGACTATGAAACTGGGCCTTATTCTCTGTTTTATTTTTTACTATTCTTAAATTTGTTACTGACATTAATACCTACAATAAAAATAATTAAATATCATAAAAGTATAGGTCTATTACCCATTCTATAACAAAAGGTTGTGAAAACTCAGGAAAATATATTCCTTTCCTGATAACATTTGTTCTGCAAGTGCAAGTGTGTATTTGTGGTTTGTTTTTCACAGTTAAGTTGTGATGAAGGCCAGAGGAGGTTCAGTGACCCAGGACTAGTCCCCCCACCCCACGAGGACACTTCTGACACTCGTAGCAGCGATGAGAGCTCTCGGGCCACCGCGACCCTTGTTGTATCACTTTTGGAACAGGTCAATGGCTTGCAGGTGAGTTCCGACCTCTATCAACTATACTAAGGCTTAAGGTGGGAGTTAAATGCCTTTAACTCGAAGACTTTTAATTCTAGCCTGGTGATTGGTCAAAAAACTGGTATTCACTCATCTACCCTATTTGCCATCCACTTCCTATTTCTCGAAAGGACGTCGTTCTCTCACAATAGACAACAACAAGCATATTGCAGAATATATCAAGGGCTGTTGCCACTTTGCAGAACATTCACACAAGAAAAAAGAAAATGTTGAACCTTGTATATATTTTAATTTTTGGCATTTATATATATATATATATATATATATATATATAATGAGGAAGGAGGCATTTTAGAGGTAGCTTACTCGCATTTGAATGCAAGAAAAATGGGAAACAATCAAGGAAAAACCCGCTCTCATTAGACCTGACTGGAATTCGAACCCTGACCTCACCGTCATCAGTAAGCGAGACTAACATGAGAGGGATGCCTAGATCAATATAAAGCGGGTTTTTCGGCGTTTGAAATGACACATTACACTTAACCAAATTGTACATCTTTGTTACATAAAATAACCAAATTAATTAATTCATTAAATTTTTTTAGCGGCGCATCTTACTAACTATTTAGGTTATACGCCTCTATATTAATTACACTGATGGACTAAGGATTAGGAAGGCTTAATTGAGAGAAAATGCACCCAAATTTGCTTTAAATCAACCAGAGATCAGCGTGTTAGACCGCAGCCACCGAAGCGGGTAGTTAAATATTGAATAATGGGTACTAGCTATATGGGCAATAAGATGTGATGAAAAAAATTAGAATATAATGCACACAACAAATACCAATGGAGGCTTTAATTGTCTTTTTCTTTCACGAAGTAATGGCGCATTGCACTTCTATTATATATTAGCATCCAAACATTTAAGTTTTCTTGGAACTCTTCTAAGTACAACTTCTGGCAACAGGCACTTCTAAAAAAACTTTTTATTTTTTTGAGCAATTACTTGACGCCATAATCTCTCTTTATTTCTTTTATGAAAAGAGGTGTTTCCTCATCAATGAAGACGGCTAAATAACATTTGTCCACCTGGGCTATATGTAGCTGTTCCTGAACCTGAAATACACAAATTTAAATCTGATGACATATAAAGTTTTTATTAGACATAGAAATATTGTTTTTCTAAATTACTAATACATTATAAACTATTTATAGAAAAAGAATTGTGCTACTGAAAATACTGTTATCAATGTGTTAGTGATGGGGAAGGTTGGATTTAGAGGAAGTGTACCTGCAATTACGTTGAAGGAGAGTGGAAAGCTATTTAGGGGAAAGTACCCTCAGTACACCCAAGAGGGATTGAGCCCCAATCTCCCTATCATCGGCATTCTAGTCTATTGCAAGAGTGGTGCCTTAGGGCTTAGACCATGCGACCACTGAATAAAAGTTTTTGAAAATTGTGCTGAAGGTGTTTTATTCCGAAAAGTTTTTGAAATTTGTGCTGGAGGTGTTCTAGTCAAGTCCTTACCAAACATATTTTGTGTTTAGGGGTAGAGGTATGAATGTTTTCAACCCTTTCTACTGATGCTCCCTTTGGTAGGTAATCAAATTCCCTCCCTGATTGTTGGGGTCGATATAAATAAATATTAAAAAGTTTTGTTTTCTAGTAACATTATTTTACACAAAACTCAATGTATTATGACAGCTTAATGGTACAAAAATATCAGTGAAAACTAGTGCAATGTTTGAGACTTTTGTTTTCATATGTTCTTGAATATAGGGTTCAGGACTACTTATTTGGTCTTATTTTCTTTGGAAAAGGGATTGAAATAAAATATGTCGGGTCTTATTAGCTAATTTTTAACATTATTTCCTAATTGTTCCATGCGTCGTCCCCTTCCCGGGAGGTTTTCACGCCCTCCAGGAGGACGTGCCTTCCAGGTTGATAACCACTGCTGTAAAAGCTATTTGTAATTTTGTAGTTGTTTTTATGAAAACTAAGAGCAAAGGTTTAAAAATAATAACAGTGCTATAAATATAATTAAAATAAAAAAACTACTAAAATATGTTAAATGTATACACTACTTTTTGGATAGTGAAAAAAAGGCTAAATCAATATTATTAAAAGAGTTAAACAAAAAGTATTTAAACAATATATTATTAACAAAACACTGTATTTTAAATATAATTAAGAACCTAATACACGTTTTAATGATTATTAGCGGGATTATTAGCAACTAATATTGTGATAAAAGTTTATATTAGACCAAAGATTTTTTTTTTTATAAATTACAATCTTGAAATAGAAATTAAATCAGTGTTTCAGGAGTAATTTTTCGAAATGCATAAAGAAACTTTCTGAAGATATCACTCTTAAACCTTACCATTTATTTATATTATAATTATAATAATTAAATAATTTATTACCTTATTCATTCGGTATTTTCTTCATACCAAATAGCTTCCAAATATTGTAATTCATTTGATGAATCTGTCAATTTAATATCTTCATTTAAAATCTAAACTTTTTTTTTGGCAAGGTCAGTTTGCCTAACTTACTCTCGCTTTGCATTTTTTTTAGTTTATAAGCTCTACTAGCATACTTATTTTGTTTTCACGGTTGTGACCTTTCTTATCACCTTTATTTCTGCCCATTTTTAAGCAAATTTTTTTAATTATGATATAAAATTTAGTTAAATCAAAACTCACTGATTTAAATATTCAATATATATTATATTTAATGATTATATCATAATAATTTTGATATTTTCCTAATCTCAATCTCTATAGAAAAAACTCTAACTAGCGCTGAACACACCCCTGATAATTGACACAGTTAAACATTGGTCTAATGGAAGCATCACATGTGATAATTCTTTGCATCTAGAGTATGCAAGGAAGGAATTAAAAATTCCCTAAAATAATGATTGTTGTTAATAGAGTGTTTTCTAAACTGATATACAAAGAAGAATTTAAAAACATAACAATATAATTTTAATGTTTTAGTTCAAATTACATAAAAATTAAAAATAAATATAGAAAAATAGTAATTTATTTTATGCGGGTAGGTTTGAAGCATTGAGAATATAAAAAAAATCCAAGTGAAAAAAAAGTTACTGTAAATATATTTATTTGTTAAAGTACACTAAGGCCGCACAGTTTTCAAACATAGTGCTACGTGTACAAGATTTGAACTAGGAACCATAATAAAAATTTACATTTTTCTACTTTGTCTTATTGAAAAGATAGTTTGTATTACACAAAATATTTTTATTTTAAATCACATTTTTAGGAATTGACTGCTTTATACATTCTAATATAATGTTATGTTTTCCTCTTTTATTTTTGACTCCTACCTTAAGCCTAGATACCAACACAGGGTTGTACTTCTCGACTGGGCTGTTACAACAACTATCTACCAATTTAACATTACCAAGTTTGTCTCCTAACAAGGACCCAATTATCACTAAGATAGAATATGTTTCCATTCTTTCTAAAATTGGTAGATTGACAGTTTGAGTCTGTGTGTTGTGTTTTTATGAGAACCATGGTATATTTAGGTTGTAAATATTAAGTAGGCTTCTGATTATATTATGCAAACAATTAAGATATGACCTGCTTCGGTGGCCTCATTATCTAAGGGCCACTTTTGTGTCAGACTAGACTACTTGAATCCCGGTAGGGTG
Organism: Timema douglasi; assembly: GCA_901482245.1. Taxonomy (NCBI): domain Eukaryota; kingdom Metazoa; phylum Arthropoda; class Insecta; order Phasmatodea; family Timematidae; genus Timema; species Timema douglasi. The sequence continues at coordinate 38,014 of CABEEJ010001788.1, read as the reverse complement.
TACTGAGGTTTTTTTCCCCAAGATGGTTTTCCTCTCTCTCTCTCTCTCTCTCCATACAAGTCTGGGTACACTTCCTCTAAATCCAACCTTCCTCATCCCTAACCCATTAGTGTAAATAGTACATATGCAAATAAGCTGAACAGATAGTAAGACACAAGGCTAAAAAAATATATATGAGCCATTATTCCAGCAGGGTGAACTGCGCTTAGTTTAGTTTTTCCTAAATTGTTTCTCCCTCTCCTTCCATTCAAAAACTTGTACACGTATTATAAACTTGTCCTTTCTCCGCCTTTCTTCATTAGTGTAAATATATTGATAGTCTGGCTAGATGGCAATTCGTGGTTTAAAAAACACCAATAATAGGTATTATCTAAATGTTTTTTGTTGTTGTTCTCAGGAGAGTAATAGACAGTTATTCAAGGAACTACATGCAACGAGGGTCGAGTTGGAGACCCTCAAGACGCAAGCAGCATCCACCTGGAAACAGCCTTTGCCAGACTACAACCCTGGGGTTCTGTCAGGTGAGAATGACATAAAATACTTGCAAAGCCAAATCAATGTTTTTAGAGTTTTATATTTAAAAAAAATATAGATTAGCCCCTCAAATTCTTAAAAAATTCGAGATTTGAGGATTAAAAGAAGTTCACATTCAAGATTAATTTTTCTTTTCATTATTTAAATATTTAGTCTGAATTATTATTTTAGAGTTCTTGGGAAACTTACCAGTCGCTAGAGTTCTTAATAAACTTACCAGAACTTAGCAACTTTTTTAGGCCTTGATCAACTTATAAACTTATCAAAGATCCAGCGATTGTACATTGTTTCTCTTTCTATCTATCTCTCTCTCTCTCTCTCTATATATATATTTATTTATTTATTTTGTCCATACATACACCAGATATTGATAAGTTAAAATCAACCTTCCTCAAATACTTATGCCTCCATTCTTCTAGAAGATAAAATTACAATAAGTGAAGGTTATATTTTCAAACTAAGCCATTGTAATATTTGGGAAGTATAATAATGTTCACTAGTTAAAAGTTTAACTTTATTACTCAATTAATATAAGAAACAGCATCTATTTAATCCCTTTATAAAGTTACCGATTATGACCGTACAATATTATTTTGAACAAACTCAAGTAGCATTTGAAAATACTTATATTTAAGAGTTTAAAAGACTCAAATACCTACTTAAAATGGCAATTTAGTTTTCTTAAGCTATTGACTGAAAATTGCTGTGAGATCGATCAGTCAGTTGTGATTGACCTGTTGCCAATCCCAGGTTAAACCATCGTAATTACAGGGCAAATCTAACAACTAGACCCCAGATCATTAGTTTAGCACAATGGGAACAAAATCAGATTTGAAGGTAAACATAATACCAATGCAAGAAAGTTAAATGCTCATCATGTTTTCTAAAAAATTTGGATCTGAGACTCATGATTTTTAGATAAAACAAAGATTTGTAACCTTGACCAATCCAACAAAACAGAAGGCTCAAATAGTAAAATAAGAAAGCATAAACTCAATCAGAGTGAGTCATTTGAGTGCATTGTTTTTCATTCATCTGAGAACAGACAACTGTAACTCAGTGTACGCAACTCACTTAGTTGCGTAAGTTATAATCTGACGGCCGTCATCATGCCCTCATCATATAAACCTGATAGTATTTCCAGAATAAATAACTAAATCCCAAAATAAACATTAATAAATAAAAAGCACAAAAAGATATCCAAAGCGTACTCCTTGAACGTGAACTCATCAAGAAAAAGGCAAGCAATCGATTTAGGATGTTTATTCATAAGTAATATATTAAAATATTTATATATATATGGTGATATGAAGAAAAATTATTATATGCTTACAATGACAAAATTTTGAAGATCATATATTGGTATATTAGTTTTATATAAAAGATCCTATCAAGGTTAATATATATATCTTTCTAAACATTAGTAAGTTTGCATAGAAACATTAAACAAATTAAATCTTTTCATTAGTTCTCACGTTTGTTGGCCAACATAACATACTAAAGCTCATAATGATAATGACTCAACTTACAAATAATTGAGAATATTTCAAGAAAATCATATATATACATATATATGTATAAGTTTCAACCTGGTCGGATTTTAAACAAGACCAAAAGTAATCTAGGCTTTTATCATCGGTCATCGTCAAGAACAAAATATCCTCAATTCATTTTTCTTTTAAGAAGTTAACTTCTACAGTAAATACACATTTAAGAAAGAACAAGATTATTTGCAATGTTATTTTAAATATTAAATTAATATTCTCCCTAATAGCTAAAGATATTAAATGAACGTCACAAAACGTAATATTATTAGACAAACAGATTTATCCAATCTATTTACGCATTTAACTATCCATTTGTCTCCCGGACATAATAGTGATATTTGATATGTATCGAACTTAGTCATAATCTCTAACTTCAATATTACGGTCTATGAACCACCTCGAAACATTATACATGATTAAATTTTATTTAAATCTCTGATATATGAATATAACAATAAAAAAGAAAATAATAGGCTGAAAAGTTAAATTTTTCTTACATTTTAAATTGTGTAGCCTCAATCCAGAGTCAAGTCCAAGAGTGCCGGTCATGTTGCCAAAATGGCCATATATACACTTGAAAACCCAGAGAAAACTGGAAGGCAAGGAAGAAGGTGGGGGTAACATATTTGGATCACAAAAGGGGGGAATACTCATGACAACAAGCTCTGAGAACAAACTTCAAGGCACTAGAGTATTCTCCTATGGACTGGAACTGGCATTCCTTCCTTTGGAAAGTTCCACTGATTCGCGACCTCGGTTGCCGCTCAAACTTGGGTGGGTTCTATTATTTCGTGACGCATCGTGGTCTTGCTCGGATGTGTATTTGTTGTCGCTGAACCGTAGTCATGAGGTGCTGGAATGGTGAAATGGAGTAAGTAGTTCATTCCCCTTCATCTTACTATTACTACTATTAGCACCGCATCTTGCTACCCGTTCGGGTTATACGCACTTACGCTAATGTGTAATGGTAGGGTTGATTGTGAGATGAAATGGAGGACCTACAGTTTAACGTGGAATCCGAACCACAGTGGAGGGCTGGCATTCCCCACATTCACAAGATGTCTTGTCAAAGGTGAAGGAAGGGTTTGGCAATAAGATAAATCTATGCCGGGACCGAGGATTGAACCCCGGACCCCCAGCACAGAAGTCTGACACCTTACCCCTAGATCACCAGATCACCCCCCTTCATCTTGTTTTATATTTAATTGTAGCAAATGCTACAAATCTAAATTTGAATTTGAGAAAAATTGGATTCATCCTATCTCTAGAATGTTTTTATTCTCATAATTAATAAATCGAGTTATTATCACAAAAGGTAATTTAATTATTTTAGATTTCTTCATTTTATCTCCAAATCTCGAATTTGAATCTGAATTTGAGTTTTAGAAAAATTATTAATATAAGAGAAAATATAAATATATAATAGAACATTAGAAGTAACTAAATGTAAAAATTCTTCATTATAATTAATAATATTTAGCACCGCGTCTTACTACCCGTTCGGGTTATATGCTCTCATTATAACTAAGAATGTGCTAAATTTACATTTGCGATAACACGAATTTTACTGTTTTCACATGATTAAAACAAATTTAAGTTTTTTTATATATGAACACAATTTCTTTGTAAGTTGGCAAATATCATGTTATACAAAATAATTTTCAATGTGGTAACACTCGCAATAGCTCTATGACAGGGCTGCTGTTTATATGAATAGTTTTTGCGGGTTTTGAAGCTATAAAATAGATCACAGGATATATTATTATTTTCACGGATCTTTAGGGTTTTATTTGGAGGTTAACATTAAAAATCATGATTTCTACTTTTACTCATTTCAATTTCGAGAGATCAGCTCTTTGTTTTCAGCCATTAAAATATTTCATGCTAATTTCAAAGAGGGACATTAATATATATATAGACCTTTCTAAAGGCAGTCATGTTTGGTGTAGACATCATTTGACAATCAATTATTTCAAAATTGATATTTGTAAAATTTGAAAATAATGATATTAAGATATTGAGTTTGATATTACTAAGTGTGAAATGTGTTGTACATATTTATATTTGATTTCTATACGAACATGTTAATAAATAGTTTAATGCACTGTAACGTTAATGTATCATAGGACCACAGGTACTCCTGAGGGAAATATATCAAATCTGAAAAACATTAAAGGAGAGAGTTTGAAATTTCGGGAAGTATCAAACTCCAGGCATAGGTAATCATTCTGTTGAATACAGCCAAGGAGGAGGGTTTGTCATATGAATTGGAAAAATACATTTGAGGAAGCAGTTTAGTCACTATGTCATATGTGTAAAAGTTGACTCAAAGATTTCTCGTGAGTTATAACAATGCTCTGACCGACAAAAAAATGAACCTTAAGTAAAATAATCCAGAAACAATGGCAATGTTTTAATTTGAAAGTTAGTATAGTTAACAATAAGAAAAGTTAATTTTACAATTAACTTGGGGTGGAGAAATAAATAATATTCACAATACTCATTTTGGAACCAGTCCAGAATACAATTATTATCACTGCTTTGATAAATAATGGAGCCATTTATTTACCCTATGGGAAAATAATTAAACATCATTGTGTGCTCACCATAATATGCTAGTAACCTAATGTTGCTATACAAATTGTTAGGTTTCCAGTATCGTGCTATCATTTTATGGACTTAAACCCTGATATTTTTTTAATAAATATTAATTCAACTTCTATTTACATAAATATTAACATAGCTTTCAGCATAAAATATTGCCATTTTCCCCCTTAAAGTAACCTCACCTTTTGCATTTCTCTAGTTATAATTAGTTTATCATAATATTCATACATTTAATCACCCATCTGTTAAATTAATGGGGGGAGGTCTGGTTGCTAGGTTTGTCCTATAATCATGTTGAGGCTGAACCACCAAATAAGCTTTAAAACCAATTCCAATCTAATTTTTATTTTGTTCGAATCTTGTATTCAATATTTTCTCAAATCCTCAAATCTCCTTGTGGATTCCAGGGCCCCATCCCTAGTTTTAACTACCCACATTATCCATTTTTGTCATAATCATCATCATCATTATCATCATCATCAGTTTACAAGCTGTGGGCATGTCTGTTTAGTAAAATGCCTCCTTCTTCCTCTATCCTTCCACCATTCTTCCTCCTTAAATCACTTCTATTCTTCTCCTCTAACTTGAAAACTTTCTTTTATCTACTCCTTAGCTTGGTCTCTCTTGTATTTCTTTTTTCCTAAATATTTCATCCCCATAATTCTCTTTAGATTTTCTACTTTTTCATCCCCATTACATGATCATATCATCTCAGCCTTGCTTCCTCTACAATCACATGTACTTCCTGTAACCCCACTCTTTCCCAGATAACTTCATTCCTAATCCTGTTTTCACTCATAACAGCTAACATGCTTCTCACAAACTTCATTCACATGTTCTTCACATTCCTTGTCTCTCTTACATTCAATGTCCATGTTTCGCTCCCCATATGTGACAATGGATATAGGCCTATATATTCATATTATTTATTATAATATGGATCCTAATTCACTAGTAATCATCACACTAAAGATCTATACAAATTTGAGCATGTTTTATTTGATTCTCAAATCTCATTCTGATCTGAGGATTTGAGGAGTCAAATGATTCATCTGTGAATACAGTTTTTAATTAGTACTGTATTGGCCCGAATATATTACGGACTCGCACATAATACACTTCTAAAACTTTGAAGGTGTTCCACATGAGCAATAAAATGTCTTAAATATACCTCCAGGAATACTAACAAATTTGACAGTTTTACTAGGCCATATGAATTCTTTTCTTAATGCACAGGTACTCCTAAACTTTTTCTCATTTTCCCTCCAATATCATATATTAGCCTCAGAAACACCAAACTGGTTAGAAGCCTGCATATTATTTGTTTGCCGTGCCTCGTATTTGCTCTTAATTTAAAATTCACATCGTTACTTCTTCTAAAGCCCATGTTTACTTGAGACGCCGCAGAAACCTTTTTACAGCATAGATTCTGCCACCAACTAACTCTTACCTACTGAATTACCAGTTCATTGACATTGAAGGGTGGAAAGCTTTATTCGCTCTCACTTCGTTTTAACCTAGACAAAATAGACCTCTGTAAGAATCTACTGGGGTTTTTTTAAAATGAAAAATGTTAGGCAGTGATGAGTAATACTAGTACAGTTCCAGTCTACCCAACAAGATATGAACCTCGATCTCCAATTATATTAAGAGCCTGTTGCTCTAGGTCACATGACCACTGGAGTGGGTTATTAAATTTACTGACAGCCTGCATGACTCTGGACTAAGCTTGTGTGGATAAAAAACTAAAATAAATACAAACACATTTTTAAATGCAGGCCTTCCCTTATAATTTTAAACATGATTTAGTTAAGTGCTCTGTTCCAAATAACATATTTTACTAATTATATAAAAATAGTTGCTTCAGTTTTTCTCATATTTGTTCTAAAACAATCAACATCTCTACAATTCTTGCTTGAATTGTTGTCTTTTTTGTTTGGCAGATCTTGTGAGGGAGGTGAGGGACGCAGCCAAGGTGAGAGAGGATGCACTACTTGCTAGGGTGTGCAGTATGATTAAGGGAGCCGACTTGAGCAAAATGGTGAGTGCGTCTTACAGTCCCTTAATACAGAGTGTCCTACTTGAAGATAGCCCCGATGCTCTCCATATACTTTTGGTAAAATTTGAAGGATTGGGTTGACACTTTAACACTATACTCTGTAGTCCAAGAGAAAGGAAATACGACAACATCGGCGGGATTAAATGAGGGGAGACAATGGCAGTGGTGTCACCCTGACTATTTGCACATGGAGACAGTCGTCTGAAGTGAATAGTCAGGTCAAGGCGAGCGAGCGTTGAACATGTATCAGTATTCATTGGAAGAGCGTGTATTTATTGTGAAGACGTATTCGATTAGTGTATCCATAAAGAATTGTCAGATGAAATTTTTGGAATGGTTTAGGAGTTGTCAGTGACCCGCTGTCAAAACATTGCATTCCAAAGTTGGTGAAAAAACTTGAAACCACAGGAACATTGTTGGACCAACATGGCGGAGGGTGACCAAAATTGTCTTAAGAAATGGTGTGCCAGGTTGAAGACAAACTAAATCTTTATTGAGACTATCACAAGAAATCGGAGTATCCAGAAGCATATGCCAAAGAGCTGCAATAAACGCCGGCCTGCATATCTACCGGTCTACAGTTGTCCATGAATTAAAAGATCCAGGTCGAGAAAAACATATGCTGCACTGCCATTGTTTCCAGACATCCATGGAAACTCGACTACACATGGTTCAGCAATGAAGCATGGTTCCACCTGTCTGGCTACATACATTCTCAGAACATGCGTATTTGGGCTAGTGACAACCTGCACGAGGAGCCCCTTCATTCTCAAAAGGTCGGCGTGTTCTGGTTCCTGGCGGCGCATAATCAAACCATTTTTTTTTTTGTTGACACAACTGTGATGAGTGCTGTTTACATTGAAATGTTCCAGGCCTTTGTAAACCAATTAGACGACGTAGAATTCAACTGAGGTTTTTACCAGCAGGATGGAGTGGCATGTCACACCTCTGCCACGAGTATGGTAGTAGAGATTGAATCATTTTTTCCAGGCAGAGTCATTTCAAAAGGGATCTGGTCTCCAAGGTCACTCGATTTGACCCCACCAGATTTTTCCCTGTGGGGTCATCTTAATGGGCATGTGTATAGGAACAAGCCGTGTACACTAGAGGGTTGATGGGAGAACATCCAGTGCTATGTCTAAGCGGTGTCTCAGATTTTAGCTGCCACCTTCAGGAATATGGAGCGCCGAGTTCCATTGTGTTTGTACACCCAAGGAGGACACTTCCAGCACATGTTGTGATTAGCCACCATTTCTTATACACAAAGGTTGGACATATCAATGTTTCGTTTCATTTCGGCCTGTCTGGTCAATGTAAACTATACTTTTTCGAGTTTTTGGGGCTACCTTCGAGTGGGACACCCTATACTATTATCATTCACTCAGAAGTGTGTTTGCACCACCAATATTCCACATCAGCCTTCATATATTGGATTCTCATATCCTCTTTCCTAAAGATTTGCAAAGTCTGTATTTTTGACTTAGGGTGTAATTGAATCAAAAAATATTTTAAATATCCCCAAAACTAAATAAAAGTTTAAATATACTCAAAAAAGTTTGTATTTTCTTTCTCCTGTTTTCGTGACCTACTTCTTGTTTGGGCTATTTGCATATTTATAGTAATGGGTTAATGAGGAGAGATGTATGGCCTATTTGTATATTTATATCAATGGGCTAGTCGGGAGAAATATAAAATTTTGAGAAATTATACCTGCATTTGTGATGAAAGGAGAGAGTGAAACTTTTTAGTAGGGATCCACGAGAACTTGGATTTTTAGCTTTAAATAGTTAATAGGAAGGACAGCTCACACTTCACTTAACAAAGAGGTAATGTCTGCCTTTTGAAGAAAATCAATCACTACTTCTCATTCCCTCAACCTGAGTTTCACTTTATCGGAACTCATCAAGAGGCAGTGTGAAACTTTAAATGCAACTTCTTAACAGAGGAAACAGAAAAAAGATAAGAGGTAGAAAAAAAAGGAGCAGTTAATAAAAAAGACAAACATAGGAAATGAACGTTGGATGTAAATATAAGAAAAACCTTTTTTCCCTTTATTTTTTTCTATATTTAACAAAATTTACCTAGCTCAAAAAGGGAAAAGAGATGGTTTTCTAAGTGTGTGTGTGTGTGTATATATATATATTTTACAAAATGTAAAATAAATGTGGTTTGTTTTTGTATGGACTATTTTAATCATACCTTGGCTTATTTTATAGGTTTTTTAATCTGGACAAATTCAAGCCCCAATTAGTTCGGATTAATGTGGTTCTACTATATATATAAACTAACTAACGAACTAATTGATAAAAAACCTATAAAATAAGCCAAGGTATGATTAAAATAGTCCATACAAAAACAAACCACATTTATTTTACATTTTGTAATACAAATGAAAAATAGTCCGCAGGAAAGAAATGTACATTACTTAGAGGACATTTTGATCCTTTAATCTGACTTTACTTAGAATATGACAGTCTTGGTTCATCCACACTCATCTCACATGCCACACTAATAGGTATGAAAAAATTACTGATCTTCTGTTGTTTTTCCCTTAGCACACATTTCTTGCACTAATAATTCAATTAATAACTCGGTATCGGCACAGATTTACCTGACTGCCAAACCCTTCCTTCACCTCTGAAGAGACGTGTATTAATCACAACTTGTGAATGTGTGGAATTCTAGGCCTCCACCTTGGTTAAGATCCCATGTTAAACTGTAGGTCCTCCATTTCATCTCACAATCACCCTACCATTACACATTAATATAAGTGCATATAACCTGAACAGGTATGATAATGATAATAATAATAACAACAATAACACCACCAACAACACCCCTCCACCACCATCAACAACAACACCAACAACAATTAATAAAAAAAAATTTATCAGGAGTACATATTTTTAATCAATAAGCATGGTATATCTAAGCAAAATGTGCTTGTCAGCTGGTGCCTCACCATAAATGCCATACATACATGTAATAGTGTACATATATAATAAATACATTTCATTCCTTTAAGTTTATTCTTACAACATAACATACCTAATTCTAATGCTCAATTTAACTTTCTTAAATCTATTACATTACATTTTATTTAATATCAAAAACCAGGCTACAGTCCCTTTCATAGCTTGTTTGTCATATTGGTTCATCTAGTATTATTATTTCATTAAGTCTGTGAGCCAATTAGCCATTTTTTTATTTCTCTTTTAACGTGTGATATTTTATCTATTCCCAAGAGGGTATCCGGTATCATGTTAAAAAGTGTTGGTATTATTATTTTCATGTGTTGTTTTCCATATTTATTTATATATAAAGGTATTTTGGACTCTCGTTTTCTGGTGTTGTGACTATGAGCCTGTCTTACTTTAAATGTTTCTGAGTAGTAGTACTCAATTATTATTTTACAATTATAGACCTACATGTTTTTTACTGTCAATGGTTTCCACTCCCTATTCATGACTTTGGTATTATTGTTGTTTTCACTCAATATTTTAAGAACTTTTATTTAAATATTTCTTAATTGATTTAAATATAGATCACTTGTCTTTCCCCATGAAGTAATACCATAGCCTAGGTGTGATTCTATTAGGGCATGATATACTATTTTTAGAATACCAAGTGTAACAGGTGTTTTTAGTATTCATATATTAACCATTCTCACTCTTAGCTTCCTACTCATTATGTCTATGTGAGTATTCCATTTCATATGAGAATCATTTGTTAGCCCAAAATAATCTCAACTTGCATAAATGTTAAACAATTACATGGTTTTATATTATGTAAACAATTTAAGCAATGACCTTTTATATCTAATTTATACTTTATAACATTCGGTAGTCTGATATGCATTTCTTGCGGTTTTTTCATGTTGATTATTAATTTATTATTGTGAGTCCAGTTTTGTATCCTATTAAAGTCTTCCTGCAACATTTGTTTAGCTCTATCTACATTTTTGTGCACCGCATACAGCATTAGGTCATCAGCATACATAAATATACCGCAGTTCTGTATATAGTTTCACATTGTTCTTATATAGATTAAGTATAGTATTGACCCAAGAATAGAGCCTTGTGGTACTCCAATATTTATACTCAATTCTTCACTTTCTATATTATTTATTTTAACTATTATTTTCCTATTTGTTAAGTAATCTTTAAACCATTCATAAATATTACCTCTGATACCAATTTTATAAAGTGATTCTAGTAAATTGTCTTTATCTAACATATTAAACGCTTTTGACGTGTCTATAAATGCTATAGCTATGTGTTTGTTTTCATTTAATTTCTCTAGCATTTGATTAGTAAAAGTGTGTAAAAGTATTTTCGTACCTTTGTTTTTTTGGAATCTGTATTGTCTTTGGTCAATTATTTTATATTTATCTAAATAATTTATCAAGTAGTTGGCAATGTATCTTTCCATTATTTTGTCTAAAACTGGTAGAATTGCTATAGGTCTGTAATTTCCATAATTTAAGTAATTCCCTTTTTTATAAATTGGTCTAATAATTGCGATTTTAAGTTTTTGCGGCATTACACCCTGTTGTATACTTAAATTAATTAGTTTTGTTATCAACAGGGTAATTGGGCTGTTGATAGTTTTCAGGTCTTTAATTCTTATTTTATCTATTCCCTGGCTTTTATTTATATCTAATTTATCAATAACGTATTTTATTTTGGAACATGTAGCACTCGGTATAAACATACTTTGAATTTGCTAGTAGTTTTGTCTATTCGTTTTGTCTAGTTGCATATTGCAAGTGTGTTGTAGTTGTGTTACTTGGCTTTTGAATATTTCACAGAAATTATTTACAATACTTTCAATTTTATCAATTTTGCCTAAATATGTATTTATTACTTCATCAATTGTCATTTTACTTTTTCTACCCAAAATTTCATTTATTTTATACTATGTTTTCTTAATATTATTACTCACTTTATTTAATTCAGTTTGATAATATAATTGTTTTTACCTAAAAATTAATTTATTGACAAAGTTTTTTTTTTCTTTGGTACTCTATTTTAGAAGCATTAGCAGATGGGTAACTTTTCCACTTCCTAAATAATTTATCTTTGTGTCGCATTTCTCCGACCAAATCTGGTGTTATCCATTTCTTTTGTATGCGTTTTCCAACAGGATTATATTTATATTTGGAGCTATCATATATGCCATTAAATATCTTATCAATGTTTGCATGTAATGATTCAACATTTTCTTAATTTTGTAACTTATCCCAATTGACGTTTTCAAGTTTAATTTTAACTAAGTTCTCATCAAGTTTATCCAATAAAATAGGGCTATTATTAATTTTTCAATAAAAATAATTATTTTGGTTGGATTCATTGTCTAATGCTACTATATAATGATCAGTAATTTTAGTCTTTATTATACTGCTTGTTATTTGTCTGGTTGTTCGAACATATATATGATCCAAGCACGATTTAACTACTCTACTGACATCTTGTGAATGTGGGGAATGCCAGGCCTCCACCCTGGCTCGGATTCCACGTTAAACTGTAGGTCCTCCATTTCATCTCACAATCACCCTACCATTGCCCATTAGCGTAAGTGCGTATAACCCGAACGGGTAGTAAGACGCGGTGCTAATAATAATAATAATAATAATAATAATACTGATGATGATGATGATCTACTCTACTTTCCAATAGTTCTTCTCTTGTAACTTTATTAATTGTACATTCTAAGCCATGAGAAGCAAGCATATTGTTATAACATTCTATTTTGATGTCATTTGCATCTAATATGTTTATATTATATCACCTACCAAACTTCATTGTTCATTTAATGGAACTAATATTCTGAATAAAAGTGTACTTATTCCACTTTGGTGATCTGTAAATACTTAGTATAGTAATTTTGGAGCTTTCCCTTAACTTAATTTTAATTAATTTATATTCACAGAGTATCTTTTTATTTTCTAATATGTTTGCCTCAAGGCTATTTCTATAGTAAATAACACCTCCCCCATAGCTATTGGGCCTATTGTCCCAGCATTTATTATAACCATAAATATTATATTGAATAACCAGCATATCATCTGATTTTATTTCTGTAAGTACTATATTGTATATTTTGCAAATAATATTTCCCAGTAAAGTAATAAGTTCATCAAAATGTTTGTTTATGGATTAAGGTGAATAATATAAAGATTATTCTTATTCTGTACCTTGCCTGCTATTAGTTCGGAACATTCATTGGGATCATCATATTCTTGTATTAACTCAATATGATTTTTTTCATATGGTAATTCTAAACACTTAGCGATGTTTTTTTCCATGACTGCACACAAATCTTCATATGTGCTTGTTTCTAATCCATAAATTTTTAAGTTAATATTTCTTCCGTACTGCTCAATTTGATTAAGACGTTTTTCAATATCTCTAATTTTCTTGTCTTTTTGCTTGTTTTCCTTGTATAATACTTTTTTTTTGTTAAGTTTCTATTATTGTCTAACAGTTTTTTCATTTCCTTTCTCATATCATCATAAAAATCAGATAGCTTGGACATGCTATTTTCTAATTTTTCGTAGTACTTCTTTTGTTCCCCTCTCATCAATTGGATTGATGTCTTGAGGTCTTCATCCACTTTAATATCTGTGAGGGCTGATGATCTAGATCTACACGATGAGCACTTCCAAGACTTTTGTCTCACTAGTGTAATTCTTTGGTATGTCGATTCAAATAGCCCAGAGCACTCATAAAAATTTTCACAATTGTAACACTTTACACAATACCCATCTGGAGGCAGATTTTCATTACATCTACCACAGTTCAACTTAGTAGATAATTTATTACGCAAATAAGTAAACCTAGTTTTAACAATTTTACCACTTGACGCTTTTGACTGTATAAGCTATACACAGTACAAAGTCCAGGTGGAGCTGAGCAGACATGTCCGACCCACACGAGCTCACAGACTAATAATAATAATAATAATAATTATTATTATTATTATTATTATTATTAGTATTATTTCAATTCAATTTCCATTTCCTTTATTATAGTGGTGGCCAACAGTCGTAAGACCTATAACAGGCCAGCACTGAAAAGTACACAAGTACCGTACAAATATATATAATTACACGAGAAAATAAAATAAACAAAGATGGTTAAATAATGTTATATAATGATGAATAGTTACAAAAAAAATTAATAATGATAAGAATAAAAAATATCAATAATAACAAATAACTAAAGAGTGGTTAAAAGCAGTAACAATATGCAAAAAATAAATCAGAATATTGTAAATTTAAATATTATAACCAGCACCTCTACATGATAGATTATTGATATTGGATATCCTTAAATAACCCTCTCAGTTTAGCTTTTCTTTTATGATAGAAGTCAAATTCGACAAATCTAGAATTGGCGCTATGGACACAACAACCTATAGGGCTTACCTTACAATAGCTATTGAGAAAAAATAATGTTAGATTACGAAAAGCCTGAGAAGGTATATGAACGCCTACATGGCAAGGGCAAATTTGCAATAAATTTTGCTATTGAAAATATTAAAAACAAAAAGGGCATCACAATAAAGTCTACGCGAGAAGAAAGTTTGGAGCCCTAAGAGGTTTTGAATTCTGTCACAGTGCGCAGCGACAAATTTTCTTTGAACGTTTTCCAACCAAAGAGAGTCAGTTAAGGTAATGGAATTCCAAGCAACAGTAGCATATTCTAACTTGAATCTAACCAGGGCATAGTACAAACATAAAAAACAGTCAACTTTCTTAAATAATGAAGTAATAAATTTAATAAGACTAAGTAATTTCAATGACGGAAATTACGTGGTCAACATGGTAGTGGAAAAAAAGTTTGTTATCCAGGAGAATACCAAGATCATTAATATAAAGGGTATGAACTATGTTTTTATTGCCCAATTTATATAAGTAAAAAAGAAAGGATTAGTTTTCCTAGTAAAAGTTATAGATTTGGTCTTAGATTTATTAATATATATTCCATTTTCATAAGACCATTGTAGAATACCATTTACATCATTTTGTGACTATACAATCAGCAATAGATTTGATATTTTTAAATAATTTACATCATTAGCAAAGAGTAAAATAATTAGAAGGTTTCAAATATTTATTTACCAATCACATCAATAAACGCATTAAAGAGAAGAAGACCTAAATCAAAACCCTGTGGTATGCCACAGGGGGCTAAAAATGTATTAGAGGTGTGTGAATCAATTTTAAATAACTGCTGTACTAATTTACATATGATTGAGAAAGGATGAAATTACCAAGCTTAGAGAGAATAATACTATGCTGGCATAAGTCAAATGCCTTAATTTGGTCAAAATAAATAGCATCAACCTGACCTTTGGCAGAGACTTGAGGGGCAACATGCCCAAGAAATTTACTAAGTTAGTGACAGTAGTTTTTTTTTATAAAGCCATGTTGATTATCTGAAAGTTTATTTTTGAGGTGGTGGAAAGTATCCTCATGTATGATTTTCTTAAATACTTTGGAGAAAGTGTTTTCCCCCCCCCTTTTTTTTATAAATAGGTATGACAACAGATTGTTTCCATGTAAGAGGAAAAGTTTCATTTGACAGGCTAATATTAAAGATATAGGCTAACAGAGGGCTAAAAATGCTGGCACAGCCTTTAACAATAAAACTTGGAATTCCATCAGTCCAGTTACACCTAGATGAACTCAATTTTTTATGGCACTAGCAACATCCAAGGATGGAATATGGCATGGATACATGGGTACGGGGTAGGGTAAGGCATGAAGGGATGAATTTTAAACAGAATGAAAGTAGCCCCCAAATTCATTAGCAATTAATACAGGATCCGCTATAATCCTGCCATTAATTTCTAGGTTAGCCGGGGAAACTTTATTTGCACAATTGTTTTTAACAAATTTCCAAAATACCTTGGGTTTTCATTTAATACTATTTTCAATTGAGTTCATCCAATTGGCTCTGTCTATAATCAAAGTAGTTTTAACTAATAAACGAAAGTGAGAAAAATGTGAATAAAATACACTATTACTTGTTGGTTTAAACTTTTTGAAAAAAATTTTTTTTCCCTAATATAGTATTTAAGAGTAGAAGAAATCCAATTTGGATATTTGTATGAATTACAAATGGTAATTTGAGGAATATGCGTTTTGATTTTCCTTTGGACTAAATTGGTAAACTTATCTACAGCCAAATTATCATCTGTAGTAGAATAAACACAAGACCAATCAGCAATAGCCAGGTCATTGTAAAGATTAAGGGAATCACCACGTGCATAGTAATTATAAGTGGTGGGGGTGTCATTAATTTTTGTTCCAATAAGTACATCAAGTGAAATCAATAAGGGTGGATGAGCTAAATAAATATTGACTAGTGATTGAGAGCTATGAATTACTAAGGGGTGGTGAAAATTAACAAAAACAAGGTCAAGGAGGTTAGTGTCATTATCAGCTTCATTAAGTTGTTCTTATCCTACTAGGTTGAAGCAAGAAGTTGAGTAGCTTTTAATTTAATGTAGAAACGCGAAATGCTTTTAGCATGATGATATTTCTAATCAATTTTGGGGCAGTTAAAATCGCCTAGTAGTATTATTCAATAGGGATAGTTAGCCAAAGCACATTCAAGAAATGTAAAGTAATTCTTAAATGCTTCAACTGTTAATTGTGGAGCAAGATATATGTTCCCATTTAACAGTTTTTGGTATCAAATGTTGAGATTTCAAACTAGACACATTCCATATTATTCTCAAGGTCAGTTCTCCTGGCCACACCAGAAATAGAATCAATGACAAAAATGAGAACACCACCAACCCTTGAGATAGTAGATTCATCATATAATAAGTTCTATAAACATTATAGTTAGGGGGAAAGTAATTTTCATTAACAAACTAACTAGAGAGTCAAGTTTCAACTAAACAAATAATAGAGAATTCATTTAAACAAACATGTGTAATTAATTCCCTCACTTTGGTTCGTAGACCACAAACATTTTGATAATATAATAGAATATCACTATTATTCACTGGGAGATGGGTTGGGAGGTAGCCTCCAGACCTCTATCAATGGTCACAAGTGGGATTCAAATTGAATCTTCTTGAGAGCCAAGGTCAGATGAAACAGCAGCCTATACAGGGGCAGACACACAGGAGGACTCCTCACAGATTATCTCCTCTGGCAGCATTTTCCCATAGTAAGGTGCAATGAGACAGCCAGGCGGCCAAATATCACCATTGTTTATTATGGGAAAATAATTTTCTTTGACAAAAATATGGAAGGAAGAATATGAGTTTAATTTAGTTTTCAATTTTGAACAGACAAGGTATTCAAGATTAATAATAAGATTAATAATAATAATAATAATAATAATGATGATGATGGGGATGATGGGGATGATGATAATAATGATACACTTTTTCTTAGGCGTTTATTAGTGTATTATTTTAGGAAAAGGGCTGTCCAGATTAAGCAAAGTTCTTTATAGTAGAGTCCAAATTAATGAGGTTTTACTGTGTTTATAATAATAATTGTGTAAAGTATACTTTGTACCCATTGTCGCATATGCAGCAGAAACATGAACATTGAATGTAAGAGAGACTACGAAAGAAGAGGTAATGGGAATGAAGTATGTGAGGAGCATGTTAGCTGTCGCAAGGAGAAACAAGATTAGGAATGGAGTTATCCATGGAAGAGTAGGAGTACAGGGATTACTTGAGATAATAGAGGAAGCAAGACTCAGATAGTATGGGTGTAATAAGAGGAATTTACAAAATTGTGTAAGTACATAGAAAGCCACGATCACTGTCAGCATTACTTGCACGATCTAGTAGATCAATTAAAAAATATTTCACTATATAATAAATGTTACACAAGTAAACGCCTGAAAAAAATTAGAAGATCACAATGGAGATTTGGTTGTTTTTCATCCCTCGGGTGAAAAACGAGGTTTGGTCATTTGTTTCTGTGGTCTCGCCTCTCGTATTATAAATGATAAGTGGTATGAGGACTGTTTCAAAAGCCAAAGGGGTGAAAGAAACAATTATTGAGGCAGTCCCATTATTATCAGAGAGGACATTTGCTCACCCTGGTATAATTGTGACAAATACCAAAGCACCGAAGTGATGGCTGAGGGAGGATTTGAAATGACACCAGAAAATCTGCATAGCTTTCTTCATGAAGTGATGAGGCTGAAAAGAGGAAATGAATGTGCTCCCATGAAACGAATTGCAATTGTCAATTCGATTATTGCTGCAGCTAGATTTAAGAGTTTCGTGTCTCCATCACAGGTTTGTTTTGGTGTTTTACTGCACAGGAAATTTGGATCTCGTACCTTAATTGATATACTCGCCAATATTGATGTCAGTGCGGGCTACAGGGAGTTTATAAAGTATGAGTCTTCTGTTACCTCAGCAGGACATCACTGCCAAAGCACTGCTATGACTACCGATGCACATCCTACCCTCGTGCACGACACTCTTGTTGAATCATTCATTAGTTAGTAGTGTAATTTTCAATTTTTATAACACTATTCTGTATTTATGACGATCTTCACTAATGAAAAACTTAACTATAAGCTACGTACTACGCCCTGATCGTTGCCAACTATAATCTGCTCGACCAGCCATTGACACAACCAAATTTGTTTTCTTCATTTCTGACATCCCCCCACAATCCATTACTTTCCTAAATATAAGTATTTATAATTAATTTTTAGCGATCTCTAACTTTTCTATTAAACGTTTCTCGATTCCATCCCTTATAATAAAAGAAAACAGCTTAAGAAAATATTTGTTTGGCTTTCCACGAGGTATAGTGTAACATTAAACTGACTGTACATTGATATAATCACACATTATGCCCACACCTTCCTATGATAACTTTACCAACAATATAAAATGCATTTTTATCCAAACCACATCTTTCTAGCTCCTCTAATATAGTCCCTAACATTGAAAAAGCCAAAATTCAAAATGACAGTCTATTTCCCACCATAGCGGATTTAGCGCAACTGAGACTTTGTGGGGCTCAACGGTTTTGTGTTCCATGATATAATTTCTATATGCACACCAATGTTCAGCTTGAAATTCCCTTTTTCCCTCATTTTGCCTAATAATCAGTATTTATTTGTATTGTTCTATAAAGGGTTTGTGTGATATTTAATTTACTTTGAATAAAAACTTCCTGTGTAATTTGAGATATTTTATTGAGAAAGATTACCCGCTGCTCCTCATCCACACCGCAGCAGCATCTGCTCCAACACATGTTGGCCATACTATAGTGCATTGTATTCCCTGTCCAGTATGCATGTTAGATCACTAATTGCAAAGGTAAAAGGTATCACTTATCTACAATGTAACCTACTAAGATGAGCAGATAGACAGATATGTCAGTTTTGTCTACTTTTATGGGGATAGTGTGGTTGAAATTAGAACCCTGGCCATGTGTCCTAAGGTAATTTTTTTTTCTAAAACGTTTTTTTTTTTTGTTCTTCCTCATGTGAATTAAGGTACATTTCCTCTCAATTCTACCTTCTCCCTATCCCATTAGTCTAAAAATGCGCTAAGCCAGATGCAAAGCATGGGAAAAATAAAATAACTCTTAAATCGCCTTGTAGATACATACTCAGTGTCTTTCAGCAAATCAGGAAACCTAAGTGCCTTAACAAGTTTGATTAAAACAACAATATTTGTTTGTGCGTCAATTTAGCTTGTAAGTTGTGGTAGAGGTTTTCGAAGAGTCCACATAACATAATTACATATAAGAACATCCATGTTACCAGTGGTGCACACACGTGGCAATTTTTCATTGCTTTAAGTTGTCGCCATGATGACGCGGCCAGCNGGGGGGGGGGGGGGGGGGCTCTCTGTGACGTGTCAAAGACATCCTGTGACCGTTGCGCTCGCCTTCACTCACACTGATCAAATATTGAACCAATAAAAAGGAAGGAAGGGCAAATACGTTTATCTCTCATACAGCCCTTGTCACTGGTCCCTGTGTTAGCTCTGTTCTGAGCCAAGGGATGATTGGGGGTGTCTTGGACTCGTATAGCTGACCACCCCAAGAACCAAGCCACTGCATCCCCTCCAACAATCTTCCCTCATTACCCATACACTGTGTACAGTCTTGTCCTAAACTCTTCTCTTCATTTTATTTTGCAAGCACATGCTGGTCCTTTTGCTCACACCAAAGATATCTAAATCTTGTTGTGGTATATAGTTCTCAGATTATAGAAGGGTAAAATTTGAGGCAATGAGTTATTAACTGGTTTAATTTTCATCTTGCAGGGGCTAACCAATTACTGGGCGATAGAGGCTCATTTTTTTGACCAAGTGTAGGGAAGTATTTTTACCTATATGGTTTCCCACTCTCCCTACAAACAAATGCCAGGTACATTTCATATAGATTTTATCTTAATCCTTTCTACTTCTTTAGCATAGTTAATATGTGGGTATCCTAGATGGGTAGCAAGACATAGAGCACAGGAAATTGTTTTAAAAAGTATATTTTTGTGAAATTTTATATAGTTCAGTTCATGATTTTACACATTTTTAGATAAAAATGTAAAATTAATTTTCAAACATTGTTCTTTTTATCTCTAAATCATATTAGGAAATCGATTAAAGTCAGATTGCCATAGCAAGAACCTTATAATGTTATTGACTTAAGTCCCTTTCTTTTGTCTCTCCTTTATGATTCTTCTCCTGTTGCTCCTCTATGAGCCTTCTACCATCCCTTCTTTATGGCACTTCTTCCATCCCTTCTTTATGGCACTTCTTCTGTCCCTTTATATAATAATGGGACATAGAGACATGAATACAATCTGTCTTATATATACATATATCCCATATCCCATGATCTCTCATTCTTAAAGTCCCCTCTTTTGTCTCTCTTTGAATATATATCCAATTATCTCTCTGTCTTTTTTAGCTCTCTCTGTTTTTGTATCTGTCTCTTCCTCTCATTTCCCTTCTTGTGCTGCCCATTTATATCCTTATCTCAAACTTTCCTTCTCTCTAGGTCCCTCTCTCTGTCTTCATCTTTGTCTCTTTACCCTCTCTCTTTTTCCTTTATGTTGGTGTGCTACACACAAAAATAATATTAAACTGTCCTCTTTCTGATATGAGTGTAACTAAATGATGATAATCTCTGTGTTAGCCTAAGTGAGACCAGTTAATGCAATAGTTTGTTGTCCTTTGAAAACACTCGACTAGTTTAAAAAAGAAAAGAAAAAATTATGTTGACACAAAGTCTTCTTGAATTCATTTTTAATTAATGAATTTGAGAGAAAGAATCTCAACACTAATTAGCAGTCCCCTGCCCATCTCTTGTGAAACTGAACCCTGAGAACATATTTCCTTTCCCTAATTAAATTACAAGTAATTAGTAATTATAAAGGCAAACATGTCTCAAATTCATAGCTTTGTATTTTTTTTCTAATTCTGGTCCTGGAGGTTTTTGAAAAAATAAAATATTTTGCCACTTAGCAAATTGATTGGAGTTTGAAATTGAGGATGGTGGAAGGCTATTTCTCATGGCAAAATTTGTTTAGGGCTGTCAACCACAACTCATGGGGCACAGGTTTGATCCTCAGTGCTGACTTAAGATATTTATTAGTTGTACATCTGTTTGTCCTTCTATCAAATTATTAAATACCCCTTGTCAAGTCTATTATTAAAGATACTGGCCTAGCTTAAGCTAGTTTGTGAGCTGTGTGGAGATAATGTGGGTTTATATTGTGCAACCTAAATAAATTACTACGGTAAATTGATGAAATGTTAACACTTTTTTTTCTCTATGTAGCCACATATTTTCATTAATAAGGTAGGGAGGAGGAAGGTTGAGATTAGAAGAAATGTACCTGGAGTTTGCTTGTAGGGGGAACAATAAAGAAAAATACCCTCAGTACACCTGTCCATGATTTGAATCCTGACCTTACCGTCATCATTAAATCAGACTAAACGGGACATACTTATTTTCCCGCGTGCCCACCAGTGTAGGTAGTTAGTTTATAATACTTGTAACATATGCTCTTTCTAAACACAAAGTAGTTTCTTAAGCATGAGACAACCTAACTAACCTAGTACAACAACTTTAAACACCAAACCATTGCTACAAAAGTTTCACTATACGGGCATCAGAACGCACATGGGAACATATTTAAATTCAATAACCCCCTCCTTTGGGATTGAGCCTTGGATCCTTCGTATCAAAAGCACTTACCTGAGTTTGAAGGGTGGGGGTAGGGGATAGGGTGGAACGGCCTCTGGAGTCCGTTAAGTGTAAAAAAAAAGACATTTATAAAAAAAAAGTGTAGGAAGGATTTGTTTGCGGTTGAAAGCTGTCCCGCGGTGAGTCGCGGACTCTGGGTTGTCCTCGGAGACAAACACTCCAATAAGAGGTGATGTAGGAGGAGAGGGGGCTCCCCCTCGAAAGGGGGTTAATGGACGCGAGGACAGGAGATGGATGGTTTCAGCGGTATAAGAGGAAACCTGATCATACCAGGGCCATATTCCTGATGAATCCATCCACTTACATGGGCTAATATTGACTCTGGAGCGCAGTGGCCCAGTAACCCGAGCTAAGGCGCGGGGACAGGGACACCCCTCTCAGCCCAACCTTTTTATATTGCCTGGTGGGGGAGCTTGTATTACTCATGGGTGTATACAACTTTATCGAGCGTCGTGTCCATCGAGCTTTGAGTTACTCTGCAAATTCTTCGAGGGCCGTTTCTTAGAATATTCCCCCACCTTTCTCCTCAATTGAACAATGCTATTTAACCATTAAGGACGAAAATAGCAGAAGGGGGCATACAACTTGTTGGAATATCTCTCCCCTTTCCATTAAACTTCTCCTAAGCTCAGTCCCAGGTAGAAATTAGTAATTGTTCCCTGCTGGCAAATAAAATACAGGTGTGGCTAGTTTATTCATCCCTAACCATTCCTAAGGGCATGGATTTACTCAGTAAGAAATGTAAATCAAGTCCAAACCACAGAAATACACTGGAGGTGGAGTTAGTGGAGGTGGAAGGGCGAGGCGCAAAACTGTATTACACATTCAATTTGAAAAAGGGTCTTAAGCTAAAGATTGACCAAATTTCGAGCTGATTTTCCATGCCCAGGCTGCAATTTCCTTGCGTTTGGGACAACGCTAATGGTGAGCTCCGAATCACTCGTACCTCGCTCGATTTATAACCATTCAAGCCATATGAGACATTTTAACCTTGTGATTTGAACAAATAAAGTCTCCCCGAGGTGACTGCGTGCGTTTGGAGATTTTCTTAGAAATAAAATGCCAGCTCACTGTTTTAATTCCTTGTCAGCTACAAATGTAAAATGTATTTTGTTTACATATAACCGAACTATAACAAAAGAAAACTTGATGTTAAGGTCGGCAATTACCAGAATCCAGAGTAATTATAAAAATATCATAAAATGGTAAAATAAAGAAATACTTAATTTCTTAGTGGAAAGTACTTCACTAATAGGTGTTTATGGGGATAACCAGACAATAGGTATACTCCTCCCATTAGGCCTGTGGGCGTATAGAATATATAATTCTAAAATGAAAATTCTTTGATGTTGGTTCTATTTGCCACTATTTTCCCAATAGTACATATATAATTTATTTCACCACCATATATTGTGTAATGATTCTAAAGTTAGTGTATCAATAAATACGAAAAAAAATAGACGGAAGAAAACTCGAATTAGCGGTCCGAGGCAACAGCTGGATGAAAACAACTTGCGTTGTTAAATAAGGACATTCGATGAAGTTGCGAGCCCGTATTATTGTATTTTTATAGAGTTGTCCCGGTTTTACACCCCACCCGGATTCGGCTGGTAGTTTATTTACAAGCTGTATATAGATGCAACATTAATACCTACAGAATGTCGGTGGAATGGATTGTTTGCCCACACAACAATCCTAGAATGGACCACACTCACCCTCCGTGGTTCCAATTGTTGTGGTTCGCATCCTTTCATTCTCTCTAGAGCGGCGTGGCTCAAGGCCGCCTATATTCCATTCACGGTAGGAATTACTCTCTAAAAGGTCTTTTTTTCCTACCAATATCCTACTATATAGTAGATTTATGGTAGGGAAAAAGGCCTTTCAGAAGTCAATTCCTACCGTGAATGGAATATATCAAGTCGTGCACAGCATTTTAGGAAGTTTAGTAATAATTAAATTAAGACTGTTGATCACATATAATACAAAAATTTGAAATGCACAAGATTTAAAATTGTGCCCCACATCCCCATCTACTCTGTGATACAGTCGGCTCTAAATCATAAATTTACGCGAACACTATTGCACGTGGCTCAATTCTGATTATCATTAATGGAGATAAAGAGTTAATAGAAGTTTCTATTACAGAACATTGCTAAGATATTAAATTATATTTGGATAAAAACTGCATTGAAAATGTCGTTTATGACCATTTTAGAATGGCTTCACAGCTAAGCATTGTGGATAAATATTTATTCTGTCGGTGACCTGGTGGTCTAGGAGTAAGGTGTCGGACTTCTGTGCTGGGGGTCCGGGGTTCAATCCTCGGTCCCGGCACAGCTTTATCAGATTACCAAACCCTTCCTTCACCTCTGACAAGACATCTTGTGAATGTGGGGAATGCCAGGCCTCCACCGTGGTTCGGATTCCACGTTAAACTGTAGGTCCTCCATTTCATCTCACAATCACCCTACCATTACACATTAGCGTAAGTGCGTATAACCCGAACGGGTAGTAAGACGCGGTGCTAATAATAATTTATTCTGTCCTAATAGGGGCATACAGTACTGTTAGTTATTAACAAGAAACTTTGTCGCTTTGTCTCCCATCGTCACCACGGAAAATTTCGAGTAATCATTCAATTGATTACACTGCACACAATTTTGGAATATACTGGTCTTTTCCCTTTAACTCCGATACCTCACGCGAGCAGGAATCTTCTGCTATGATGCACACTTTTAATATTAAATATCCGTACTATGCTGTATTTATTTTCTCGGTAGACACAAGTTACATAGAAAAGTCAATATGTTCCTTTCTTTGTCAACAAATCTGAACCATTATTTATAAAAAAAAATGTATAAAGTTTAGAGTGTTAAAACTAGTTTCAAAACTCTTAGGCTACTTATTAATACACTGTAATTATATTATTTTTCAAAATTTAATTTAATAAATTAATATTTTTCCCGCATAGCTTCCATTCTAGCTCGAGTGTACTGAGGGTGGTTTTTCCAAAATTGTTTTCCACGCTCCCTCCACGAAAATGCAGACACTGTCTTTAAATACAACCATTCCAATCCATAAAACCATTACCTTAATTATTACATAAGCGTATAGCATATAGACGTGGTGCAAAGGAAAAAGGAATAATTTATTAACTTTCTATACATTAATTTTGATTCTATTTAATTTGTAGTTGTGTTTAACTTTAATTTGACTTTGGTGAGAGAGTCATTGGTTGGAATAACATCTCCCTACACTTAATTGTAAACAGTCCTTATTTAAATATAAAACAAACACAACACGTCTTGCGAGTGCTCTTTACTAGTGCGGGAACGACTAACTGATTGTAGAAGAGTCATAAGTTGAATACGCATCCTCCGTTCCGTCCGTCCGTGGCCTATCCACATATTTATGCTAATTAAGGTAGTAAGGAGGAAGCTAGAACTAAGAAAAAGTGTATCCTGCATTAGCATGGAAAGAAATTTGGAAACTATATAGGGAAAAATATCTTGCAGATATTCGAAACTCAACCTCCCCTGTCACGGGTAATTTGGTACTTTGCGAGTCTGATGTCTTAGACCATTTAACCTTCCTTGCAGATGCTTGAGTAACATTTAATCAAAAACATTTTCCACTAAACATGAGTATTTCATTGTTCCCATTAAATGCTATTCTTGGTTTTAAAAATAGAATTTGAGGCGGAGATAAGAGTGGTCCGTATGCTTTGTAATCTTATTAACACTGTTTGCCGTTTACAGGGGAGGTTAGAGCTCGAATCTCGACCGGTTACGTTTTGGATGTTTTCCTAAATGTGTTTTTTATCTCCACCAGAATGATAATAAATATGCGGGTAGTCATGCTTGAACTGGGGCTGTGGGGGATTAAGACGTGGAGAGGGGGGATGAAATAAAATATAATTACAACTTTCCTATTTTTCTTTTCAAGTACACTTTTATTAATCTTGTCTTGGTGTTGTCTATTCCCAAAAATCTTCGCTTGGTCAGTGGCCTCATCCGCGGCTGGGAGCACCCAGACGGTGAGCTTCAAACTCTGTCCGATCCCGTCTGACGTCTTTGAGAGACCAAGCTCGAATCATAGTGGTACTGAGGGGAGCGGTGTCCCAGGTGCAGACAACCTCTCCACCCCTTTTCCCCCATCACTCCCTTGTAAAAACCAACAAAACACTCAAGTCTTTCTATTTCGATTTTGAGAGACGCTTTATTTGAAGAAATGTTGGAAATGGCACGCTCGCCTCATAAAGAGACTCTTCCCCCACCCTTCGCCCTAAACGTAAAAGTAGATTCCAGGTAGGTAGGTATGCGGTGATGTTGTTTTGGAAAGGGACGTGTCAAAACACAGGTGAAGTGGGTGGGGCCCACTTGGACCCGCTAAAAGGATCCCTAAGCCTCCCTCCTCTCCCCCCAAACACACACTTCCTTCTTTAACTAACACTACTTAGACCTTTGGGAGATATCCTACCTTCTTGGTTGGACAGAGATATTTACCAAAGACGTTATTCTCCAACTCAGCTGCAGATTATTACTTTACCAGCAGGGCAGTTATTTTTGAACTTGGATGCACTACTTTACGAAGGACACTATTCCGTGAACTGGGCTGCAACTAATTACTTTACAAAGAGCGCTATTTAAAAAAACTGGGATGCATATTGTTATTTTACCAGGAGCACTATTCTTCATTTTGAAAGCACAGTGTTACATTACCAGAAGTACTTTTCTTCGTCTTTGCAAAGGTGCTATTCTTCATTTTGAAAGCAGATAGTTACTTTACCGGTTGTAGTACTCTTAAACTTGGCAGCGTATTGCTACTTTACCTGTGTGGTAGTATTAAACTTGGCAGCGTATTGATACTTTACCTGGTGTGGTAGTATTAAACTTGGCAGTGTATTATTACTTTACCAGATATGTTTGAAATCTGCTGCAGATTGTAAATAGTCAGCTGTGGTATTCTTTAACTTGGAAACAGAGTGTTACTTTATCAAGGTTGGCAGTCTTGAACCTGTGTACACTTTAACGGGGACGCAAATTGTTAATTTATTATCACTGTAATAGAGCAAGTCCACATTTCAGCCTCACGGGGAATCAAACTCAATACCTCAAGATCACTAGGTATACATGCTGCTGAAAGACCTAAGATGTTGGACGACTCTAGTTTAATTATTTGCTAATGTTACCAAGAACTTATTCTGAGGGGTAGGTGTGAGGATAATAATATATAAGGCATACAAGAATGGAAAACCAAAATTATAAGCTACATAGGGCCGAATCAACACCTTCAATGCACCCGGCGGAGATTTGAACTATGACTTCGGCATTGTTACTAAGCAAGCTAGTCTGTTGCGAGCCTGACACCTTACTGTAAAATAATTATGTTTGTTTGTCATCTGCAGGTGTTTGCAACAGATGGTGGGGCTGATAGTGCAGGGAACAGGTTCGAATCCCAACAACAGACCTCAGTTCTTCACAACAGGTACAGTATGATATTTTATTAATTCACTTTAATGTTATTTAACAGCGTTATTTGCAGTATAAAGGCGGTAAGGGTAGTTAAAAGAAGGGCACCTGCATTATCTTGGATAGTGATGGGGAAACTACTCTTGCACCCTTCTTACTCCCGTCTCCACTCCGCTTCCCCCACCCTTCAGACACAAATCACTCAGTTTTACCTTTATCAATTTTGTAAAAACTGTATGCTTGCTATTGGTTTTTTTTGTTTTTTAGCATTGTTTCTTATTATCTCTCAAGATTATATGCCAATGTACTAATTACACTAATGTGCTAGGGATAAGGAAGGTAGTATTTAAAGGAAGTGTACCCGCATTTGCGTGGAGAAAGAGTGTAAAACCATTTAAGAAAACTTCCTTCAGTACACCCACCCAGGATCAAACCCCGATCTACCTGTCTTCGGTAGTCTAGTCTATTACTAGAGTAATGCTTTAAACCGAAGGCCACCAAAGCGGGTCTTGCTATTGTTAAAAGGACGGTTCGGAACAGTATAATTCATTATCTTGCATGCATAATAAATATCATCCAACATGCACATTTCAAGGAATCCCTTGCCCCTTGACCAAATGCCTAGAAAGCAGTGTTTCTTTTTCTTAAGCAATTAATCCTCTTTAAGCTTGTGGACTGTCCTTCAATACATTTAAATGTACAATACAAACATCTGCATTTTTGTTATTTCAGTGAAGGGGACTGTACTTCAACACAAAAAGCAGTGCTCAATGATAACACAGGTAACATAACTTAACATTTCTTTATTGCATAGGAAAATTTTGGTAGAAAACTATAACCTCCTTAAGGATACCCTTGATAAATTAATTGAATACAATTTTCTTTTAAATGACAACACTGATCAAACCTACAACCCGATAGCGTCTCGTGATCAAAATTCTTAGGCAAGCTTAAAAGAGGAGGTCCTGACATTTTTTTAAAATTTGCTTTATGCTTCAAGAAGCTATTTGGGGTTTTTTTTTAGTTGTAGCTTTGGGCGTCCTTCTGTTCTGTGATTTACATTATTGTGTTATTACTTATTGTAGACACATACTTATAAACTTTCGTTTGTTAGCTTTCACTGATACACACATCAAAACCAAAGCATCTGTTACAATAAACTCCACAAAACTCTATAGCCTGGTACACATGACACAAAAACTTGTAAAAAATGTTGTGCAAGAAATTGTACAATATCACAGGGATAGCTTACAAATTTTAGCCAATGATTGTTCACATGGCATTTGTGATTGCATATAATATTTGAAAAATCATGCAGTTTTTGCCCTTTTTATGGAAAAATAATGATTGAATGATTTGGAAAATATTGGTATTTAATGTAAATAATTTCTTAGCCATTCATAAATATTATGAAAATAAAAAAATAACTTTTATTTCAGTGTTTTAATGTGTTTTTAAAAGAGTTGAAAACCATTATCTTTATGGTTTAACTCTCAATTGTAATAATTTGTTTGTTTTCAAGCATTTAGCTGTTTTTCTTACAATCACTATTTTTTTTTATTATCTTTTT
This sequence comes from Timema douglasi, assembly GCA_901482245.1. Lineage (NCBI taxonomy): Eukaryota > Metazoa > Arthropoda > Insecta > Phasmatodea > Timematidae > Timema > Timema douglasi. The sequence continues at coordinate 9,000 of CABEEJ010001788.1, read as the reverse complement.
AAGTAACTGTCTAGCAAACGAAGTGTTTTCGTGTTTACAACTTAATAGCTGTACAAGAAAATTGGCTGATATAGGATGGGTTCTATTTCCTGAAATTGTATACAATAAGTTATGAAAAGCAGATCTTGTACAAGACACCATCTTCAGGCTGCAACTTCTTATACAACTTTATGTACAATAAGTTGTGACATGTGTACTGGGCTTAAAGATGCGTAAGCACGGGGTCATTACCTTGACAATATTAATTTCCCCTTTAATGCCATACCATCCCACTATGTTTTGAAAGGGGAAAAGAGTGGTAGTGATTCTCCTTTTCTCCCCTTCGAAATCTATAACGTCACAAATAAGAACTACAGTTGCTATAGCAATGGGCTGAAAGTCAGACAATACCGACTTTCAACCACCAATAGATGGACTAGTGCACGTCTTGCATGCATGTTATAGTCACTGCGATGTATGAGATTTTTTTTTCAAACCCAATGATGCTTGAATTACATTTAAATGATTACCAGGAGAATTATTTTGCAAACATTAAATAAAATAATTACATATTTTCAATCAAAGGCAAGCAGTGCTTTCCCTGACGCGAGCCACTGCTGCAACCTCTGAATTAATTTTTGCGCTAATTATCTACCAATGAACTATCCTGGTTTCCCTTGTATTCAAGGTCGATCCCCTACTGTTCCTTTCAGCACACAGATAATGGTGTCAATTTCATCTAGTGTGTTTTGCTGATGACCGGGAGGTTAGGGTCTGGATCTGTGGAAAACCACCCCCAATGTCTTTCCATCACCCTAAATTCAGTTTTGTAGTTAGCGAAACGTCTCAGACCACATGCCCACACATGTAGGATACAATAATAAACACACTAAGGATTATAATATTTACCAAACCCATTTTTACTTTCTCATTTAGGAAAAAATATTGTAATTGTGAAATTTTTCTGCCTTGATTTAAGGTGGATCTAGACTTTTGTGTGTCCCTGAAATCAAAAAGTGAATTTTACAGTTATTTCTGTGCCTGGGGCTACACCCAAAATTGTTTGTGATAGATTTTGTTAAAACTTGATATTTAGATGTTTTATGGTCATCTTCAATCAGAAATCTTGATTTTGTTTCTAGCTCTAAAATTAAGAGTACACTGTGACTGTTTTTAAAAATTTTAAATGGTTTGAAGTGGCACTATTGATTTTGTTCAAAAAGGATAATTGGGGAGCATTTTAAATTATAAATAGCACCAATGGCGTAACCAGGAGGAGGGGGGGATTTTGGGGGCTTAACCCCTCTTCCTTCATTTATTTGAAAAAATAAAACAAATATACACATTTTTAAAAACCTGCCCATTCTTAGTAATCACTCAAATTATGCATAATATAATGCGGCATTATGAATTGTTCAGTGTTTTAGTAGGGTAAAAAAATAAATAATTTGGAAAGATCCTGATGCATCAACAACAACAGTGTGCCACACAACATTCATATTTTTTATTTACTCTACAGGTGATAGCAAAGGTTTTCTCTTTGAGCTTACCACTTTGCCGAGCATTGCAACTTGAGGCTGTAGATCTTATAGCTGCCATTAACATAATAAATCGTCTCAAAGAAAATATTCAAGAAATTAAAACAAACACCGAAATTGAGTTTTCAGCAAGTTATGAATCAACACTTACTGAATTGTTTGATTCAAATATGGTCACACCTAGAATATCTACCAGACAAATAAAGAGGTGTACTGTAAAAGTATACTCTGATGGAGCTTACTTCACAGTTGCAATTTTATTTTTGGAGTTTTTGGATCATTTTACCAGTCAATTAAAAACTCGTTTCTTGAACCATCGAGAAGTGCTTGGCAGTTTTATGTGCCTGATGGCAAAATAGTAATCTGTTATCACTGAAGTAGAGAAGGAACAACGGAAAAAGCTGGTTGCTTGTCACGGGCAAGATTTGCAGTACAGTGATATGGTAGCAATTGGTGAACTTTACATGTGGCACGAAAGAGTGAATGAATTGAAAATAAGTTCAAGAAAGGCTAAGATTTATTATGTTGCCTGCAATGAAGAAATATTCCCATTGATCAGTACATTGTTGAGAATCTTAGTAACCTTGCCAGTGTCGACAAGCACCAGTAAAATATCGTTATCAACTCTTCGGAGATTAAAAACTTACTTGAGAAATACAACAGGGCAGCAAAGGCTGAATGGCCTAACGATGTCAAAAATACACCGATAGATAAGTATTTCTCTGGACGCAGTTCTAGATGAACTGGCAAAATCACCTTGTCGGTTGGAATTCAGACTAAATTAATGTTGTAATTGGACACTGTCCTTAAGTTAGTTTGCTGTTAAACCAAACAATGTTTCTTTTGTTTTCTACAATAAAACAAAATTGTTTTTAAATGAACATGTATGTTAGTCTAATCCTGTTTAAGGGTTTTAGTTTTAACTGAATTGCAAGCCGATTATTTATTATAATTGTAAATCGTCACTTAGGCACTCAAAAATGAACCCTCCTTTTTACTGGTGTAGAGTCCTCTCGGGGCTGATCCCCGCCCCGCATTCATCAATTCTAGTTACACCTATGAATAGCACTAGATAATTGTTTTTCAGAGACTAATATATTCAAGGATAGTTTACTGCTAACATTTTTTTTAAATTTCTGTATCAAACTATAATAGACTTTATGATAAAGAATGTACAATTGTGCCATGCCATTTTTTGTCCCAGTTGAAGGGGTTCAGGAGGAAGAGATCTTGTCGCAGCAGCTGCTCCATGTCGAGAAAGAAAAGTTGGAGCTGCGAAGGGAGCTCCAAGAAGCCGTTGACTCCAAGAAGGAAACGGAAGCTCAGGCACTCAAGTGAGTGTGTATTTATTACAAGGTAACCTTGATCTTCATTGTTGGACACATGGCCTGAACGTCAGGCTGATCTTTTCTGTTAGGCTGGTAATGGGGAAGTCAAATTTCAAATCCCGGTCGGATGTAGTGAAGTTGGTTTCTCCCTAAATAGTTTTCTCTCCACACAAGTCTGGGTAAATTTTTTCTAAATTATACTTTTCTCGTTCTCGCCCCATTAGTATGATTAAAACATGAATGTCCCGGAATGGTAATATGATGAGATGGTTTTTTACATCCATACAATATTTTGTTGGTTTGAATTCTAGAGGCATTACAGCTTCTTAGCCTTTATGGGGTGTGAAAACAGGGAAGATTTGCAAGATTCTAAGTAGAGAGTTAGAGTCTAGAGAAAATGGACTCAGCATTTATGTGTGGAGAGAGTGGAAACCAATAAAAATCTCATCACATCTGACCAAGATTTGAACCCTCATGCGGAAGGTAGTCAAGGTGGATTGTATTGGTAAGCTCAAGGAGGGGGGATGAGAAACCACTAAGCAGAAATACTAACACTTGCTCACCCAGTGTAAAAGTGTAGTTGACAACACAAGGGAACAAATGTCCACAGGCTGGAGCGCCTGGTGGGAATCCTCCGCAAAAAGATCAATGGTCTGAGTGTAGAGGAACCAAAGGGAAGTATCGGCGCCGTTTCTCCGGACCAAAGCCCTGGCAGCTCCTTGGAAACCAGTGAGAGTGTCTCTTCCAGCACTTTTAGCGGCAAGTCTCACTCCCCATCGCCCCTTGTTACCATCTCTGGTCCAGTCACCGAGCTGTGACCGTGACCCAACATTGACGGATGTCATGGTACCTTTGTGTTTACAATGCCCATACAACTCAAGTGTCTTAATCAGCTTAAGATTGAATCGCTAAAATATTCCTTCCTAATTTTTTGCGTTACACATTTACAATATATTGGAAAAAGATATTTCTTGTCCAAGTATCCCCACCTTGGACCTTTATCTTTTTCCAAGGCAGGTTTTCTTAACTAACCTATCCACGTTCTTATTCATACTGACAATACATTTCTCACTCAAGCCTATATAAACACGCTATTTCTCACCATTGCTAGAAAATATCTATTCATGTAGCTAAGTAGTTGAAGTGTTTAGGGGATCTTGGTTTGATTCCCTGTAGTGCTGACAAATTTATTTACTATTTGTATACAGGTTAGTTCTGATATCCATTTAGTAAATGTTTAGGTGCAAAGGTTTTATATGTAGTATTAGACAAACTATCCATGGTTAGACTCTAAGCTAGTTTGGAAAATCATGTTCTTATACAACATATTTATTTAAAAAATTTATATTAAATACAGCATTAAGATAAATTCTAAAGTACACTAATGGAATATTTAATTACTTTAATTAGTGGAGTGTGATGTGACAACTTTTGTATCAAACACCATATTAATCAGAGTCTCTTAAAAATCCCAGCTCGATCTTGTATTTCTGGGGATTCAAACTATGCCTGCAGAATTTCTTTAGATACTGGAAAGTCTCTCATGGATATGAACAACCTGAATAGCTCAGTTTTAAGAGCAGTGGGCTCAGTCGTAGTTCTAGATGCTGTTGTAAGAGACATTTTTTTAAATATTATTTGTACCATACCAATATTTCATTTTTTAACTTCAACCTATATTACATTTTTTAACCATTAAACCTAATCAAACTTGATATATTTTTCTTGTGTTGAGTTTATTTTCACATTTTAACACTCTTGAATCAAGGAGTGTTAAAAAGCCCAAAAATTATCAAGAACAAATCATGTTGTGTATACATGTGCAATAAATTTTGATCCTGGTAGAACTTTAGATTATGATACATATCATAAGCACTGTTGTAAACATCCAAATTTACAGGCACTTAACAAGGTACATAATTTTCTTGCACATCACATGTAAAATGAATACAGTCCTTATATTACTGTGATAAGAATGTACACACAACCTTCTTCTAAATTGATACCTGTTCTCAATGTGTTTTGTTAATAAACAAGTGCCTTAGTAGAACTGTCAGGTTGGCATTACTCATGGTGGTGAAACAGCTGTCTGTGCCTTACCCTCCCAGTTCTCTGAGGAGTCAAGATTCATAGGCTGGTCAAAAAAATATGTTCTTTAAAAAATCTGTTCATTCATTTAAAGCGCTCTGAATAAATTACCAGCCTGAGAGTAATAATGTTTAAAGCAATATTTACATGACAAAATCTCTCTTTGTTAGTTTTAAATAGTTACCACATTAGCACAACCCCCACCCCTCAAAATAGATTCAATAATTAGCACTAAACACATGCCAAATTATTTCAAAATTTGTTTATTTTTATTGCCATCTATTTAACTATGGGTGTAACCAACACCTTAGCTCAGTCAGTAGCGTGTCTGCCTACTGAGCTATAGGTCCCAGGTTCGATTCCCGGCATGTTCAAAAAATGTATCTTTAGTGAAATGTTGATTTACCCTTTTCACGTTGAAAAATTAATGGTCAGGGACTGGATGTTGTGCCTGTCCTAGTCTTAAGTTAGATTAAAAGGAATATGAAGCTACGACAGGCCTAGCAAATTGTTAGTGGAAAATATATATATATATATATATATATATAAAACTTGAATTTAAAAAACTGATCCAGACCATAGGCTGGAAACAGAAATGGATGTAAAAAAAATTTTACTTTGTGTTGCCATCTTCTCTTTTGATTGTAAATATTATTTCTATTGATTGTACATATCTTGTTTTAATGACTGACATTTATTTATTTTACAGTACAGTTAGAATATTAAAAACCCAAATTTTATCCAGAAGGTATTGTTTTAAGGTTGACCACCATTGATCACGGTTATTTCTTATTTGTGATATTTATCGAGAGCTATACTCTCTTTAAATTCTCAATTTATTCCTCGAGCAGTGAAATTAAGCTAAGCTGTCTCAGTTAAATTTAATTACTTTATATAGTGTATGTCTGTCTAATTTTTCTAGGAAGCCCATTATTTGAAAACTGGAAACTCATGTTGCNGGGGGGGGGGGGGGAAACAAAAATTGTATTTACATTCTTAGTCCATTTTATTAGTAATGTAAAGATAAACTATACACTAATACACAATAAAGTATGATTGACAGCTTTTGATAACTTTTCAGATTAACTTTATTATTAATAAATCAAATACTTTTCTAGAATGTCAAATATTAGTGAATTTCAAAAAAAAAACTCTCGAGATTTTTTTACCCCTACTATTAGGACCACCATTTTAAAAAAAATGCTTTTTGGCTCGAGAATGTTCGTTGTTCATTTTATCAAAAGGCTTTTTGAGTGAAAAATGAAGGAGAATTAAATTGGCATAAAACAGGTCTTAATAGATTTGTCGAAAAGTAGAACCATTTAGTCACAATCAAGCAAACAAGTTTTTCATTCGTATTCAATCCAATACGAATAAAGGAAGCAATGTATTATGGCGATGATTTTGATAATGTATTTTTACCTAATTGAATATTATGTTCTTGTCATCTTTTCTTGTAGTCGAAGCTGAAAAAAATAATAGCAGGCCCTTTTTTTTTTTGGTTTGGTTAAACCTAAAACAAGTTCAAGACAACATTTTAAAATGGTTTGTACAAGATTCTGTCTGTCTGTCTGTCAAGATTCTAAGAAGAACTGATATACATCATTATGTACATCACATTATCTTTATAAAATTTGAGAAAGTGCCAGTTTACGGACAAAATATGAGGAATATGAATTTTATTGTTTAACTGAGACTCCGCAAGGGATTTCTGATAAAGAAATTATCAACAAGGAATCAATTAACCACAGGGATTGCTACAAAGACTTGACTTGCTCTCCAAAGCTTGTCAGAGCTAAAACATCCATTAAAAGGGGTGATTACAGCCAATATTCTTCAGAAGCGTAAAGGGTGGTCAATCAGTAGAGCACTGTCGAGCACCTCTACAGGGACAAAAAAGACCAAGAAGAATGAAGTTTGATTGTAATTTACGCATAATTTTTCAAGAATTTACCAAAAAGACTTCCCATGCAGTCACTTTTGTCAAAATGGGAAATCAGGTGAAATAAATAGAATTATCAGAGGAAAAGAATATTTGAGCCAGGTTAAGTGATACCTCAGCTTTGACAGACCCCATTGGTGCAGTTTCCAATGAGATAAAGTATCACTTGCCTTGCCTTATTAAGCTAAAAAGGCCCATGTCTTCTGAAGGAATCACAGCCAGGAAACAGGATTTACTTTGGGCCATTGAATGTATGAAACACTCTGGAGATAACATGCAGGCACCAGGAACCTGATCTGTGTTTAAATCACTAAATGGACATAGTAACCCTCCTACAAATTTAGAATTTCATCACCGTTATGGCGCACACCACAAAAACTATGAAGTGTTATTCACTGAACCATCGCCAACTTCTCTCCCCTTCTGAGTTTGGTTGGATTATCAAAGATAGTGGAAAAGTGGTTTTGGTCAAATACAACCAATTAGCAGCACCTAAAGCCATCCTAATCAAAGATCACTGCAAGGAATGTTGCATAACTGTTGCATGCAGTTGTCTCAAGAACAATATAGTCTGTACTGAATTTTGTTGGTGCTTCAATCAGCAGAAACTCAGGGAAGATAGTGATGATGAGGACACTTAGCAGACAGAGCGCTCTCTCTCTCTCTATATATATATATATATATATATATCTTGTAAATTTTTACAGACACTAATAATTATAATAAATTTAATTTTTTTAATGTACTTAAACATCGCTGTTTCTAAACCTTTCAATTATGTGACATAGATTTTGTAAGCAAACATATACAGCAATAAATACATTTATCCTGTTTTTATGGGTGTATATTTTACCCTTTTTATCAAAATTTGTGACCTTGAAAAATGAAAATCAATATCAAAAACAAATAGTAGTCAAAAAAAGTTGTCAAAATTAAATATTAATTTTGTAACATACAATTAGATTACACAAATTGAAAGTATTGCTTAAAAGTACATGTGTATTAAGACTTTCGAAGAAATGGTTACAGCTAGCCACAAAATGGTTAGGACCCTTTTTAGACAAATTTGTATGGGATCTAACATTGGTTTTTAAATTATTATTTTTTTTTAATAAAACTTAGCATTTCAGAAATAGAATGAAAAACACATTTTTGGCAGCCATTTTTTCAAGATAGTGGCTATAACGAGCAAGGGAAAATAATTGCGACAAGTTTTTTTATAGTGCTTAACACCTTCCCAAAAACTGATTAAAATTAAAATGAATTTTCAAGGAAATTGATTTTTTTTTTCAGTTCCTCCTGTACCATTAAAATAAATAGCTATTTTTACTTTAATCATTTGCAGGGTTAATACACACCTAAAAATAGAGAAAACCTATAATAGTTCAGAAAAAGTCAAGTAAATTTTAAAATGTCACTGTAACTTTTCAGACATTTTAACAATAACTCCCAAAATACAAAATATATGAGCATATCCCAATGTAACTTTTTTCCCCTTCAGTTTATGTGATCTAGCAAAGAGTACTTATATGTTGGTTTTTAATAATACCCTCGTCTAGAATTTGGTAAAAAATGAAAATGTTATTATTTTTAGTTTGCATGAGAAAATGCATTTTTCTAAGTCTGGAAAACCAGTAAAAGTAAAGGAATTTCAAAACGTACAAAGTGAATCAACCCTGGTATTATGACTAATAATAATTACATGTTTTATTAGTACTCATAGAGGTGAGCTTATCCCACCTCTTAACCTAATAATAACTTAATGGTTAAGTTTATAACTACCTTGTTTCAAATTTATTCTGATACTGACTTTTGAAAGACATTTTATATATAATAGGTTTACCTGTGTGCACGTTTTATTTTAACTGTGTGAATACTTTTTAGTATAGATAAATAATACATCACTATTTTATATAATGGCAAACTACTCTTCATTTATCCCGAAAAGAAACACACTTACAATACTTAGTTACATTATGGGGAAGGTTATTAAATTGGGCCATTGTGTAATCAGTCACGGTAAGCCTTCTATGCTTCAGCAGGGTGTCCAGCGACCTGGAAAACAGGGAATTGTCAGGGAATTTGCTTGGTCAGGGAAAAGTCAGGGAATTTTATTAAATTTCTG
>CABEEJ010001787.1:71873-91253 GCA_901482245.1 Timema douglasi | reverse complement strand
TCTTGAAGATAACCGTTTGTTCCCATGACTCTGCATTTCCCCGCCAAACGAAAAGGGCCAATCGCCTTAAATAAGATTTGGAAAAATAGGCGATCCCAGTTAATGGTGCAACGTTATAGTATGAAAAACTAATAAATAATATTCTAAATATTGGCGGAACCCAGTTTGAAAAACCTCTGCCTTAGACCATGCGGCTACCGAAGCGGCGCATTGTCTAGTTAAAAACTATTAACTACTTATTTCAAACGACAATAGGTTTCATTATCAATTATATCTTAACAGCTTCCTGCCGACCTGGGCTGTTAGTCATAAAATAATGGCTATGAAACAATGAGCGGGCCCCTTGTTAGTGGGATAGACGGCCTTTGGGATATTCTCCGGCCGCCGAACGAAGGCGGCATGATGTGCCGCTGCATGTTCCGGAGGAGATTGCACTTCACTACAATATAAAGCCACATGGCTGGCTGACCCACTTCCAGATGAGCTAGAAACTTGAAATTTGGCAAACTTATAGCTTCTAGCCTGTAACCGACGGGAAAAATTACAAAAAGTTTACAATTTTGATGAAGTCGGTGCGGACCTTTCTTTGGAGGCCTCTTGTGGCTAAACGGTAAGACCTACAAAAAANAAAGATTGCACCAGTGCTAGATTTTTTGATTATAAGGTAAATTTTGCACATTTTTCACAAATTTTTTTAAATTTTCTGACACACTTATGGGACAGTTAGAATCACAAAATTGTAAAAATAAATCAACGTTCAAAATAACGCTGGAATTACATTAATTTACACTCACTGGGAGTTTGGGGACGGAGCCCACAACGCCCCACGGAGGGTGACATATTTGCGGGGATAGTTCGTCACGGAAATGTTATCAGGCTATAATTGAAATCACTTATGTTTTTTTAATGAAGTATTCATTTATAGTCATTGATATACTGAACAGGGTGAATATGCGATCCGATAACACACGGGGTGCTACTTCGCTTCTTAGGGAACTGGGATGGTTCTCCCCTCTTGACCTTGGAGAAGGTTTTGCCTGGGTGGCCGATAGAGAAAGACATATAGATATTTATTACAACACGTAGATATTTACTGCAAAATATAACGTAAATTAAATAAATTTTTAATATAATTACGTTGGATTAGAACTAGTTATCTTTATAAATTGATGAAAAAAAGGGAAGAGTTACACGCTTAGTGATGTCCGACCATGTATTTGTCCCTAATTGTTCTGTTTTTGCGTGTCTTTAATGTGCCAATAAAAGTGTTCTGCAATTGTAACCAGGCCAGAAAGAGTAAATTTTTGACAGTTTGGAGATAAAACACGGCGCATTTTTGTCAGTTATTATCTACTTTATATACATTATTTATATTTTCTTCATTCGATGACCTGACAATTATATATATATATTTTTTAAACCGCCTACCGCTTTGACAGAAGAGGAGAGACCAGTGCGAGGTTGCCGCACTTATTGGACCATGCCCGGCAGCAATACGTGCCTAACCGTCGTGTTACGTGCTTGATAGTTGGTTGCTTCAACTCGCGGACGTCCATTGTATGTCGATTACATCAAGGTACCGTTCCTCCGGGACCGACAAACTTATCTGAGGTGGGGGGGGGGGGTGTGTGTTACTTTATACCCGATTGTATTACACGAGTTTCTCAAGGTATTCAACGTGGGTTATTAGCGCCAGGGACTTTTTGATCAAAGTTATCGTTTGAACAAACCATTAGCACCCTCGCTGCCACCAACATAAGAACTAGCCTACTTCTCTTAAGACGTCTATTTATTTGTAATAATAAGTGTTGACAGCCGGGCGGCTGTTGGATCAGCACGAGACTCCGGACCGAAAGTTTGTCAATCCCTTCAGTAAAACGCCAACCATAAGAAAGAATCACCTAAATATAAATCTTCTAAAAGGCAATTTTTGTAGTTTTAAATATATATATATATAACGGTTATAATCTATAATATTTTGGGCAGGCACCCTCAAAAAGTTTCCACAATCATGACCTAAGGTGATTTCGCTTTTATGTTTAGTGATACACGTTTTATTAAACGTCAGGGCTAACGACTTAATCAAATAAAGCCGGATAAGAAGGCTGAATTGTAAAGAGATGCACCATGATCCGCCGGAAGACGGAAATAACGTTAAATGTGTGCATACATTTTTAAAGGAAATAAACTAATGGAAAAATTAATCCAGACCAGTGCAGCAAATCGGAAATGAAGCCTTGTCTACCGGTTTAGGGCTAAGAATGGAAAACTAAGCGCCAGCCACGTACAGTAGCCCCGTGGCTTCTTTGGTGCTGACTGACAGCTCGCAGTTGACTTCTGACAGTCAACATTTAGGTATATACCTAAATTTCGACTCTCAGAAGTGACCGCTGCTAAACACATGTTTTTGCAGATCATTTGGTCTAGTAACTTTTCAAAGCTTTTAACTGTCAGCACCAAAGAAGCCATGGGGCTAGTGTAGGTTAGTTTATGGTTACGTCATTCGTTTGTATTTAGAAAACTAGCCCAAAGAAATAAAATTACAAACATATCAGTTGTTTTCCCACAGCTTCTTAATACGCCCTCCCTGGTTCCCTACGTGTTTATTTACCGTACAATGGTAGCCTGCTTCGGTGGCCGAATGGTATAAGGCGTCACTCTCATGTTGGACTGGCCCGCTAACGTGGAGATCGTTCAAATCCCGTTCGGTTCTACTGACGGTGATTTTTCCTTGACGGTTTCCCATTCTCCTGCCAAGCAAATGCGGGTAGATGACCTCAAAAACGCTTTCTTCTCATCCTCACCCCATTAGAACAATTACGTATATGATTAATAAGAGACAATAAGACACCCTCCCTCTCGGTACACCTGGCCGAGATTCGAACCCCGACATCCATCCTTTTCACCTGCAAACCAGACACCTTAGTCCGTTTCCTCAACGATGTGGGGGGAAATAAGTTGAATACAGTAATCCCCCACCCCCTCTACGACTTAAGTAAAGGTTGCGTTTTTAGATCAGTTACGTAACTCGCATTTTGCGTAGGTCGAATTTGTAGATTGTTGGTACTGTAACTTAATTGTAACTTAATAAATAAAAAAACTGCAATATTTAGATGCGGAACGTTTATAAACGAAGAAGGTATTTGTAAAACGTAAAAATGCTAGAAGAACTAAAATATTAACAATATCCAGTATGCTTGTGTGCATATACTGAAGTGTCGCCAACCTTAAATCAGGAAAAAAACCACGCAAGTATAGTACTATTGTTATTATTATTATTATTATTATTATCACCTTGTCTTACTACCCGTTCGGGTTATACGCACTTACGCTAATGTGTAATGGTAGGGTGATTGTGAGATGAAATGGAGGACCTACAGTTTAACGTGGAATCCGAACCACGGTGGAGGCCTGGCATTCCCCACATTCACAAGATGTCTTGTCAGAGGTGAAGGAAGGGTTTGACAATCAGATAAATATATGCCGGGACCGAGGATTGATCCCCGGCCGCCAGCATAGAAGTCTGACACCTTACCCCTAGACCGCCAGGTCACCAGCTGACTAAAACAGGTGCTTAAAACCAACCGAGCTTAAGGTGTCGGATGAGAGACTGTATGAACGTTGGCCTAGAGGGAGGGAGTAGAACCACACTGTGGACCGGGTGGAAGGAAAATACAGCCCCGGCCCACCGGAGACAGATAGAAGTGCTGACCGCTCGTCTAACCCCGCAGGTTTCCATTAGTGTTTGGGAAGCGAAGAGAGCCCCGCCCCAACCGTGTCGGAACAGTGTGCGAGCCTTGTATGGGGCGCCTCGACCCACTTTGAATTTTTTTTTAAAAAAAGGGTCACTTCACATACAAAACACATGGTCACACATGATTCACTTGAGGTGGGGATATTAACCGTTGTCGAATATCTGTCAAGAGCATGGTGGCGTTATCTAGAAAACCTTTTTAAATAGAAGAGAAAAAGGTGTCATTAAATTCCAGGACACCTTTGACGGATATTCAACAATTGTTGATATCACCCACCACGTGAAAAGAGTTAAAGTCTTTATGTTGGTACTGACACAATATTTTATTTTATTTTACCAAACATTGGTGACCAGGCGGTCTAGGGGTAAGGTGTCAGACTTCTGTGCTGGCGGCCGGGGCTCAATCCTCGGTCCCGGCACAGATTTATCTGATTACCAAACCCTTCCTTCACCTCTGACAAGACATCTTGTGAATGTGGGGAATGCCAGACCTCCACCGTGGTTCGGATTCCACGTTAAACTGTTAGTCCTCCATTTCATCACACAATCACCCTACCATTACACATTAGGGTAAGTGCGTATAACCCGAACGGGTAGTAAGACGCGGTGCTAATAATAATAATAATAATAATAATATTTTACCAAACTAAATAATTTTATCTAAAAACTGTGAAAATACTGACCTTTCGTCGATTCTCCCACATCCCCACCTTAATCTTCGTGTACACCCTGTTCACCCTGAGAGGGTAGTAGTCCTACCTTGACTATCTTATAAACGGCGCCATAGCGGAACAATGCAAGGTAAGGGTTACTACTTTTCAGGGGCAACGAAGGGTACAATCTAAGAGGGCACGAAGTGACCAGAAGTGAGGGGAGTAACTTGTCCGCAAGCTGTAGGTCGCTGACTGGTAAACAACTGAACTACAAGTTGTAGTTTGATCGCAAACGACTAAACAATAAGTTGTGGTTTGTGAACTAATGAAGTAGACCAGAGGTTTACAAATGGCGGGCCGTGATGTCTTCATTTTTTTTAAATATTTTTGTTTAGGCTCGCGAAGTTTCTTGGAAAAGTAATCTACTGTGGTAAAATGGAAGTTATTTTTAGCCGTGAAACGGAAAAGTTTTGATTTTGGGGGGGGGGAAATCCATAAATCTCCAACTAATGTTCATTTTGTAATAAAAACTTAAGGTGCGGAAGAAGATAGCGCAAGTATTTTTTACAGTTTTTATAGAATTGAAAGTTTTTGGACAAAATAAATCAAATATTTCTCCAATAGCAATGCAGAGTTTAATTTTCTGCACATGCTAATACCAACAAATCTTGAATATCTGTCAAGGGTGTCCTGGAATTTTGTCAAAACTTTATCTCTTTATTTAAATAAGTTTTGACAAAATCCCAGGACACCCTTGACAGATATTAAAGATCTGTTTATACTAGCATGTGCAGAAAACTAAACTCTAAGTTGATATGGAGAAACATTTGATATGTTTTGGACAAAAAATTTCAATTCTATAAAAACTGTAAAAATATTTACGTTCCCTTCTGCCGCACCTTAATCGCGCTTCAGTTTTATAACAATGTGTGTATCTGCGTGAGTTTTATTTTCTCCCACCTCTTGGCAGATTCTGATGCCCCCCCCCCCAACCCCTCCCCTAGACTAGAAGAACCAATTGTTAACCTTGGAGCCTCAAGTTGGAAACTCGTGGACTAGATAAATGAAATGCCCTTTTCAGGGAGTTGATTCAATGTGAACTGTCTCCAACACTGCCCGTCTGTACGCCAAACAATGTCTCACGGGAGACAAGGTGGGATAGGTCGGTCACGTGGTTTGACTTCGCTGGACGAGTAGATGTTGCTGCTGCAGTCTTGTTAGCACAGCGCAGGCGCGAGGGAAGCCCACGACGACCAAATTTGGGCCGAGCTTTTTTTTTTTAAGTGAAAGGATAGAGAGATCACATCGAGGGATGTCGGCTGGGATATGAACTTCAGATATGACAAACAAACTCATATATATTTCAAGTTTTTGCAACAGAAGGAGTTATTCAATTATTTTTAGTTTTACGCAGCTGGTTATAAGAAACTTAAAAACTACCCAACCAAAGAGAATAAACTTAGTGAGGATGTTAAACATATATTTGTCGTTGGAGGCTAGGATCGAACATCAGCCTTCTAGAACCGAGGCAAGGTGAGCCATATCAACTAGCTTCCGCCAATCCTGCAGGTGATTTAAGAGCTCAGTTTTTTTTAGCACCACGTCTTACTACCCGTTCGGGTTAGTTTTATTGGGGAAACCCGCCTCGGTGGCGTAGTTGGCTAACGCGCTTGTCGTGTTGAGCTCGACTGCTGAGGACGGGGAGATAGAGGTTCGAATCTCGGTCGGGTGAACTGAGGGGGGTTTTTCCTAAATGGTTTTACACTCTCCCTTCACGCAAATGCGGGTTCACTTCCTCTTATTCAACCTTCCCAATTCCTAATCCATTAGAGTAATTAGTACTTAAAGCGTATAACCCGAACAGGTAGTAAGAGGCGGTGCTAAATATTAATTAATAAATTTACTGTGGGAAGCAACGTTAATAAATACATTATATGGATTCAAGTATTGCTCTACTATACCATCTTAGGAAACGGAATTAGGGTAAAAATTTGGTAAATGCACCAGAATTCACGTGGAAAAAAATTATAAAAAGCTAAAAAGTGTAAGAATCACTTGTACTGCATCCGGTCGGGATTTTAACCCAATCCTCCAGGGTCAGGATGCAGCTCAAAGGTGCCGAGCCAACTTCCGAGTGGCCGGTTGTCACCGTAGGGAGAAGAATCTGACAATAAATATACAAAGCCACAAATATGTTCCTCATCATAATTACAGCCCCGTGTCCCTATTGATGTATTCACCAAGAGAAATATTTTGGTTTTTGAACATTTTAAATAAGATTATTAGCACCGCGTCTTACTACCCGTTCGGGTTATACGCACTTACGCTAATGTGTAATGGTAGGGTGATTGTGAGATGAGATGGAGGACCTACAGTTTAACGTGGGATCCAAACCACGGTGGAGGCCCGGCATTCCCCACATTCACAAGATGTCTCGTCAGAGGTGAAGGAAGGGTTTGGTAATCAGATAAATCTGTGCCGGGACCGAGGATTGAACCCCGGCCGCCAGCACAGAAGTCTGACACCTTACCCCTAGACCGCCAGGTCACCTCTTTTAAATAAGAGAATTACGTTAGCTACGTTGTATTTTAAGCAACGCTATTCAATCGAAATACGTATAAAGAAAGGTCTTGTATTTAAACAGACAAAACCAACACATCACCTCAATATTAGGCGTGGCACGTAGGCCACAACGATTATTGAGAAGATATTTGTTAAGTTAGTTTGTAAGTTTATGCTAATATGATCGTATAAAATAAGCTTTAAGAATGAGAAGAACAAATGTATAGGTTATAAAAGTATGAAAATTAGAAATTAAAATTTACAGAAAAAAAAAGTTAAAAATAAAATTACATAACAATATTAATGTCGATTAAATTACGTTATTTTAGATTTCTCTCACTTTTTTTTTTTTTTTGTAAATTCAAATGTCTGTTCTTTACAACCGAAAAACTTCCGTTTCTTATTCTTAATCGTTCTATGTTAAATAACGTTCCTTACTACATTTTTAATAACCGTAAGTTATTTCTGTAAAAACACAAATTATGTTATACACTGACATTAGTGAAAGAAGTAGACATCCGATAATTCATACATACGCCTTGAAATAAAACCTCCTCAATGAGTACAAGGTCAGTGAGTTAAGGTTACATCCGTTATAACCTTAAGCTTACGAAAGGTAATTATTATTATTACACTAATCTTGCAAAATCTACAATGATCAGTAGCTAGATAAACATTCAGGTCGACGATACCGCCTGCAAATGGCCGTCTAGGCTACCTCCATAACATAACTGTTTGATTGGTTGCATAGCCGGCGAGGCACTACCGCACCTGCTTAATTAATACAATCCTTGGGGCGTGACCTTGGTCAACCACATTTCATCCAAAAGGATCAATTCAATAATAGACTAGTTATTCATAAGTTTCCCTTCATATGAGTGTTTAGCACTTTAAATAGGTTATATCTTCAACGCAATGAAGCAGTACTTTGTTACAGATGGAATTTTAGAACATTTTCTTCGGGCAAATTAATCTTGTTTTTATTTTTAAAGGTTTAAAATGACAATAAAAGTAACATGAAATAAATATATTTTTTTTTTAAAAGATAGATATTATAAAAATAAAAATACCTGCATAAATCACTGCTTAATATGTTAACAAATTGCAAATATAAAACTTATAGATTCCTAAATAGGAAAAAAAATAAAAAAAAATTGTGCTCAATGTATTGCTTTTATTTATTTACTATAATTAGTTTTTATTAGGAAAAAAGTGGCATGCCCAACAGCTGTTAAGACTCTTAAATTTTAAAATGATTTCTCGATTTTTGATGTGTTCAATAAAAATAATAAGATATATATTATTAATAAGAGCTTCATAATAAAATACAAACCTCCTGTAAATCAGAGGTTAGTTTCAAAAAAGTGAACAAAAAATAATGTCAAAATTTGATTAATATGAGCTAAAGTCACATCCGCACGAGATCATTTTTGTGATAAATATTTATTATTATTAACAGTTGAAACTTTTAAACCCCATTTTTTATTTTTTTATTATAAAAATTAGTAGTATTAAGTTTGATATTGTGTCAGTTATCAAAGAACAAATATACACACACAAACTTTTCGAATGAAGCACAAAATATTCAAATTCATATCCGATCAAATGTCATTGAACACGTCTAGCGAGTAAATAAATAAATAATACAATACGAGACATCTGTTGGCGAGTTTACCAACTATAGTTGAATACAAGTGCGCTGCTACCTAGTGGCAAAGCACTCAACCACACTAGTACAGAACCGTAACAAATAATCGCAGCATTGCAGAAGCGTCACAAGAGGCACACTAACAAGAGTTGGGTGGTTCTTTGCGTGGCGTTTACAACAAGCTGAATGCAACAATGGCTTTATTTTACCACATATATACTAACAAGCTATTGTACATAACATAAATGATTTTAAATGCGTTTTTCCTTAATTCGAAAAAACAATGTAGCCTTACCTTTTTTCCCTGCGGGGTTTAGCCGTAAAGGATAAAGACAAAAAAAATCCAATTCAAATAAAAATAGTAAGCTTTAAATATATATATATGAATGAATACACGTTTTACAAGAAGGTAACTTTAAATTTTGAAACAGATGGAACCACACAAAGAACTGCCCATGAAAATAGCACATTCACACTGGCAATGTATTAATTATTGGTTAATCAAATAACCTCAAAAATCAAAATCACTGACCAAAATCATATCTCCTAAATACCAATCGAGAAATAAATTGGCCAAATATAAAATTAGATATCTTCCATACATTTTGAAAATATTAGCATTGCCAAAGTAAATGGTGCATTTTCTAAAAATTACCATTAAAAAGTGTGCAAATTGTTTGGAGTGTTTTAATCATATTAAATATTCTACCCATTTATGAACTATATGTGTGTGTGGTTTCTAGAATGTAACACAAGGAAAGTTGTAAATTTGGAACAGTGTTTCGCAAATGAACAGGTATTTTTACACATGTGTAACTTACATCATTTGAATTGTTTTAAGAGGAATGGTCTAACATTTTAGCAATATAATAAGACATAAGTGTGGAGCTTAAGAAAAACTGTTGACGTCTCAGCTTTTCATAATTATTATTGGATAAATAAATGAAAAAACAATTTAATAGTAGTAACCATGCCATTTCCCCCCCTTTGCTATAGTAGTAGTCCCATGGCTTCTTTGGTGCTGAATGACAGCTCACAGCTGACGGCTTTGAAAAGTTACCAGTTATGTATCCCTACGCCAAACCATATGATCTGCAAAAAACATGTGTTTAGCAGCTGTCACTTCTGACAGTCAAAATTTAGGTATATACCTAAATGTTGACTGTCAGATGTCAGCTGTGAGCTGTCAGTCAGCACCAAAGAAGCCACGGGGCTAATGTACTTATCTCAGCCATTAGCATACCCGCCTATTGAGTCAAGGGCCCCGGGTTCGCTTTCCTGCATGGCCACAATATTTATAATTGGTGAAATTAGGACTACCCCCTTTCAAAGTGATGAATTGACGACAGGGGGACTCAGGTTTTGTGTATTAAGATTTGTAAGACAGGTAAGGTTAAAAACAAATGGTTCGATTCACCGAAGAACCACAATTCCAGGGGGACAGAGTATTCTGAAAAAGAAGGCATTTTTCTCTCTCTTTCTCTCAGCACCTTGTCTTACTACCCGTTCGGGTTATACGCTTACGTATTAATTACGAAGGAAGTGTACCCGCATTTGCGTGGAGTTAGAATGGGAAACCGTTTTGAAAAAACCCACAATACATCTGACCGAGATTAGAACCTCGATCGCCCCGTCATTTAAGCGGGTAAAACTTGTTCATGAACCAAAACCAATCGAGGGGAGGTTCACAGTTGACTAAAATCGATGCCTCTCAATCATTCTAATTCCCTAACAAACATGTCCACAAGTTTTTATCTGATAAACAAAATGTAGGGATGGTCGGGCACTCTAAATTTCGGGCAATAAATTGGGCATCTAAAAATCACGGAATGTCAGGCGAGTATTTTTTATGCCCGTATTTTGATCGACCATCTCAAGAACTTGCTAAATACATAACACCATGTTAGCACCAACCTCTAATTCAAACTTTGAAAAAAAAAGTGTTTAACTGATATTCATAATTGATTTATATCAATTCAACTAATATTAAACAAAGGTAAGTATTAATTTTTATTATTTCGTAAATTATTATGTTTGCTTTCAACAAAACTACAACAATGTTTCTCACAGGTTACAAGTCTACAACATAACGAAATCAAGATTCCTAAAATTTAATCTTCTCAGTCAATGCCAACAACATAACAAAGTCAACATTTCCAGATTGAGATTTGTAGGCCCTATGCTTGTGAAAACTTAATTTAAATGAGTTTTCTTTATATTTCTTTAATTTATTATTATAAGCCAGATTTGTTAGGATTTGAATAGAAAAATAAAGTCAAAATGAACATTAAATAGGCAATGGCCATTTTGCTTCAAGTAAACACGTTTTCGATTTCGATTAATGTATGTTCCAACTTTCACGCACACTGTATCCTTTAAATTTTTATAAATATTTATTTGCAGTTATGTAATTAATCAATTGTAAATTGTGCTATAAAGTAAGTAAATACTATTTACTAAATGTATTGTGTACTAGACAGATGGAGCAATTGCTCAGAGAAAATGTAGAGGAACTGATTATGCTTCAAAAGAACTTTTACAAAGCAAAGAAAAATCTGCTCTAGTTAAACTATACATTCTTGACCATAAACTGGTCATTTAAAAAAAAAAAAATAATCAAACGTTTTAACCTGTAATTTGAAATTTAATAGGCCTGTGACAAAGTTGTTTGCAAAATGAAATGCCCACCCGAATCTGCCAGTGCCCAAGTGTAATTTTATAATGTCCGCCCGAGACAAATATTTGCTGCCCAACCACACCTACCAAAATGTATAGTAAATTTGAAAACAGAGCCGTAGATAGTAAGTAGCCTTTTAATTTATTAAACTGCGAGTACGATACACATATTTAATTAGTAAAGAAATATATATATATATAATTATTTATTTTAAATCTAGAAACACTGTTCCAAGATTAGACTTCAGGACTGTTCTTTGCATAGTTAGTGCGCCCTAGCATAGAATGGGGTGCCAAGAAGAGATTTGTGCATCAACAGACAGGTGTGCATGTAAACACAATGAAGTGGCAAACCAGGATTGTGTGCTCAATAGGTCAATTACCGATTTTATTAAAAATCTAGTTAGGGCGGAGTTTTAAAAATTACTATGAGTACAAACATAATGTCACGCTTGCCTTTACAATAAGAACCCCTTGAGGTGCGGCAGAAGGGAGTGCAAGCGTTTTTACAGTTTTTATAGAATTGAAAGTTTTTGGCCAAAATAGATCAAATATTTCTCCAGTAGCAACATAGAGCTTAGTTTTCTGCACATGCTAATATCAACAGATCTTCAATATCTGTCAAGGGTGTCCTGGAATTTTGTCAAAACATTTTCTCTTTGTTTAAAAAGTGATTACAAAATTCCAAGACACCCTTGACAGATATTCAAGATCTGTTGATATTAGTATGTGTATAAAACTAAACTTTTTGTTGCTACTGGAGAAATATTTGATTTATTTTGGCCAAAAAATGTAATGCTATAAAAACTGTAAAAATACTCGCGCTCCCTTCTGAGGGGTTCAAGTAAGCTCTGTTATTACGAAAACTTGATTTGCCTTATTTTCTTTATGTTAAAACAGTTTTGTTTGGTTTTTGAAGTATTTTGCCTAATGAATTAAGTTTGTCCACGACTTGTGGTGGGTTTATGTATCTGTTTTATTAATTTTTAAATAGCAAATATTTCGTCCAAATATGTATAAAATGGCACATTTGCGCTTTTTGTTCAGACTCACAACTACCGCTCTGGCCAGCCATCTCAATTTGAATTAAACACATGACATAACCATAATACTAATTATTATGTAACTGGGGAAAAAGATACGGCTACTATTGTGATATTTTTTATTTTAGTTAAGATATTTAGTTAATTAGCATTCAAGAAGACTGGTCATTGGTCTAGAGCCACGTAATCAACAGAACCAAGACATTCAGCCAGTTAGCTGTGCCTATTACCCGCTTCGGTGGCCGCATGGTCTTAGGCGCTACTCTCGCAGTAGACTAGACTGGCGATTATGGTGAAATAGAGGTTCAAATTTCGGTCAGGCATTGTGAGGGCCTTTTTCTTTTCTTCAAAAAAATGTTTTCCACTCTCCCTCCACGCAAATGCGGGTACACTTCCTATAAATATAACCTTCCTAATCCCTAAAAAAAACATTATCGTAATTAGTACATAAGCGTATAACCAGGACGGGTAGTAAGAATAAGTACTAAAAAACTGTGTCTAATCCAACTAGGCCTAGTGGAAAAAACAAAGTTTATACCTGAAATCTTTCTTGAATCTATAAGAGGACCTGCTAAAAATTTTTTTTTATGTTTTCCGCCAGTCGTCAGGATGTATGAAGTGTATTTATGTTTTGAGTAATGGGGGAGTGTCTAATGGGGAGTGTTCATTGCTACATCACTGTTTAGGACATCAGGTGACCTCGCTCTCGTGAATTTAGGCTGGATATCGAACGATAAAAAAACAACAGGTTGGCTGGCACTTCAAGGATTCCATACCGCCCCTACCCGAAGAACCCCTCAGGTATGAATGGCCCTCAATAACGCAAATGAAATGTTACAATTCGAGTAAGCATCTAGTTGAGAAAGCGTATCCTGGGTTGCCACTGTGTGAGGTGTGAAGCAGAGCCGGTGGTTTTCCTTACCTGGAAGTGCAGGATGATGGTCCAGATGAGACCCAGGGTCAGCTTGGGGTTGCCGTCCACGATGTCTTCTGCTCGGATGTTCACCAGTTTGATCTGAAACGAACAGGAGAACAACAAGATTAAAGAGGTTTACTAGGGCTGTGAAGCGCCAGCTATCCTGTGATTCATAGCTTTAATATCCTTCAGTGGGAGAGAGAGAGAGAGAGAGAGAGAGAGAGAGAGAGAGACAAGAATGCCTTCAGAATACAGCTCCTCGTGGTTGAGTGGAAAGAGATTCGAAACTAAGACCTTCTGGGCGTTTTGATATTTGTATCCTGCCATAGAGATATAATTTCCCAAGCCCGGATAAAAAGAGGATGGTATTATCCGTGACAGACCTAGCTAGAACGAGAAACTCAAGGAACGGGAAAACGGACGGTATTACAGCCGACGAACCTAATTGGGAGATGATTAAGAAGTATCCAGTCCTCTACCATTAAATTTAAATGTACTAGGATTAAGTGATAAGTGTGAGGGATCGCCACTATATTTTACTACAAAATTTCCTTTTTTTCTCTCTCGGGATTTTCAACAGAAATTTATATTTTTACAATCAGTTTGGATTGAAATGTAGTGTATTAAAATTCTAATTTTCATAAAATTGACTAATAAGGTGTTTAAAAGAGAATGGTTTTTGGGTTTGAGTAAGAAATATTTGACGTGGTCACTCAACCAATTATTTTAGTAGGGAGATTATGACCAAGACATGTATTCGAATAACCGTACTTAGTTATTTAAGTTTTTCCTCTACTATAGAAAGGCCTACTATTTAGAGCTGGAATGTGAATATCCTAAAGTCACATGTAGTATTAGTTGGGGTTTTTTCTGCGAAATTTCCTTTGTTTTTCCATGTGAGTGGTTGCGTTGGTGTAATTTTTTAAACAAATTAGTTTGTAAGTCGTGTGCTGACATGTTCTTAGAAATTTCCAGTAAAATCACCAGCAATAGTAGTAATAATAAAGAGATCTGTGGTAAATAAAAACTATTTTTGTCTTTGATGTCTCTGCAATTGGTATACAATTTTAGCGAGAGTTAAACATTTTTGTATCCCTGAAATGTTTAAAAAAAATATTAAATGTTGTTGAATTCGTGAGTTTTTTTTAGCTAGGTTTTTCTTTTAATTGCTTCAACTCGTTTGCTTTTTTTTCCCCAAGCAAGTCAGATAGTAATGTTTCCAGTTAACATACATTTAAAAAGCGAACTTTTTAACGCTCCAATTCACAATGACCAGAACACGGTCCTGACCTTTATACTAAGAGGCTTGTTAGTTGTCAAGAGCTAGCAGCTTAATTAATATTATAATCATCACCTGCTGAGCGTTTAATACAATCAGATTTAATTAACACTTATGGCACAAACGATTTCACCTCAAGCTATACTCATTTCACAGAAACAACTTTTCTAGGATTAAATTAGCCAAACCGGTGTTTGGAGAAATTTTTCTCAAGACATGCGTAGGTTGTCTAAACGTTCCACCTTACGTAACATAAGAAACATTACGTAACTTGAATTGGAGCAATGGAGGCAGAATAAAGATAGTTTGACTAGTCAATAATTAAACCACCACAATAAAGTGTTTAAGTATAATCTTGAACAACGGATGTCAAGTGTCCGTCATTCTAAACAGCGGATGGATATGTCGAAATTGACACTAGCCATTATGTACCCGGTTTCTGAAAAACTCGACAATTACTTTTGATTTAGTAACATAAGGCTCAGGATTAAAATAGCATTAACTACGTTTTAATAATGACGTTTAAATATATAAAATTATTAGTAGGAAAGAGAATGTATATATTAAGTATAAATATATTTAATTATGTGCAGACCTATTTTCCCTTAATGAACCAGCATCCCCCAAAATCAATTTACCATATTTAATATAATCTGTGCCAATCCAAGATTTTGAATTTCGAATGTATTCTGAATCTTAGCATAGCTCGAAACAATTCCGTGACGAATATTATGCTTTGGAAATGTTTAGAATCGAAACAAATGTACAAATTGAATATTGGGATGATTCCTTCCCCCCCCTCAAGCTCGATAAAAAGTTTAAACCTTAAAGCCTTGTTTAAGCCTCCATCAATTAAAATCAAATGTAAATATTGGCCCCGTGGCTTTGATAAAACGTTTTGATAGTATTATTTAATAACAGATCGAGTTTAGTTTCAAAAGAAAGTCAAATCAATATGAAGTCTTGACTTTCCGATTCGAATTTCTAATTACAATCCCTTAATATGTGATATAAATGGATTTGGGATTTAGAATCTGATTCCTTTATAAATATTAAGATCCAGATGTTCGAATACGTTGTTACAAATTTCGGTTAGCTTTGGATTGAAATTTCGAACATTCGCACAGCCGTCTAAATGAGCATGCATTTTATATTGCTGAATATCACTTTTTTTCGCTAAGCCCGACAACTGTTCAAGCCACGTGATGGAAGTAGCCCAAGTCAAGCGCAGATAACCGTAAACAGTTGTGTAACCACCAATAATATTATCGAGATGTATAATTAACTCCGAATGATCGCCGCTAGTCATCTCGTAAGGAAAACAGATTATTAGGAAGGCATTTTGAGAAAATATCCTTCACATTCAGTATATTTAACAAAATTATCAAGACGTTATTTACGAAATTACTTAACCTTGGGCAGCAACACTTAACAGTATAAATCTCGCTACATAATAATGTATTTTATTACCTGTTGTATGTGTGAGTGGGCGGAGGGGGTGAGGAAAACCAAAAATAATTAATTATTACGGTCGGGGAACGAGTCACAGATCTAGAACTATATGGTCCGCCCTTCTAACTACTTGGCAACGAACTTTTCCAACTTAAAAATACGGATTAGAAAACTAAAAACTAAAATTTAAAAAAAACTGTGGATGATTTAAATTTTTTTAAATAAAAAAAATTAATGCAATCTTCAAAATAAATATTAAGTTCTCGTTTTTTATATATATTATTATTATTATTATTAGCACCGCGTCTTACTACCCGTTCGGGTTATACGCACTTACGCTAATATGTAATGGTAGGGTGATTGTGAGATTAAATGAAGGACCTACAGTTTAACGTGGAATCCGAACCACGGTGGAGAACTGGCATTCCTCACATTCACAAGATGTCTTGTCAGAGGTGAAGGAAGGGTTTGGTAATCAGATAAATCTTTGCCGGGACCGAGGATTGAACCCCGGACGCCAGCATAGAAGTCTGACACCTTACCCCTAGACCACCAGGTCACCCTTTATATATATTATGTTTTGCAGAGAAACAATTACAAACATTTCTTATATATATATAACTACCCATTCATTCGGTTTATACGCTTATGAACTAATTACACTAATGTGTTAAGGATGAGAAAGGTTGAATTTAAAGGAAGTGTATCTTCATTCGAGTGGGGACAACTTAAAAAAACACCTTGAGTAGACCCAAGTGGGATGCAAACTCCACTCTTTCCGTCAGGGGCTGTCCATGCTTTCACGAGAATGACGCCCGAGACCATTCGACCACCGAAACGGGCACAACCTTTCATTTTTTGTTGTATAATTGTAATATATATATATATAAAGAGGTAGAAAATTAGTTAATATTTAATGACGCTGAGAGTGCAGTGAATGATCTAAGAAAATAGATCGAGCTTTTCTTAAACAAATTTGATGTCACGACCTGCTACGGTGGCCTCCTCATGGTTTAAGGCGTCACTCTCGCAATAAACTATTCCGTCGATAACAGGGAGATAGGGTTTAGGATACCAGTCGGGTGTACTAGGGGTAGTTTTCTACTCTCCCTACCCGCAAATTAGGGTACATTTTCTCTTAAATTCAACCTTATTCTCCCTTAACTCGTTAGGGTATATTAGTAGCCTGAGTAGGTAGTGTGTTCGACTCAGGACTCGATGTTCATTGGTTCAAACCCATACTGGGCCGACGGATTTTTTCCTGAGCGATTAAGATCCGTAGCACAACTTCCTTCGGATGGGGAAATAAAGCCGTCAGTCCCCATGTCGATTGTGACACGTTATAAAAAATCCTGAAAAGTATGTGAAAATACTTTTTCCGGAAAAATTGGTAGGGTCTTTCACTCTCGCTCATAGAAATTCTTATGTGCTGATAATCAGTCGGTTCAGAGAGTGCAAGTTAAATGCATCAGATTAAAAATGTATTATGAAAAGAGAGTAGACCTAAATTTAAAATATCAGACTTAAAATTTTAAGAAAATGTGTTTGCCACAAATTAAACATGCAATAGTTCAGTACTAATACGATATTAAAGGAGGTACAGTAGCCCCATGGCTTTTTTGGTGCTGACTGACAGCTTTGAAAAGCTACCAGACCAAATTATGTATCCCTACGCCGAACCATATGATCTTAAAAAACGTGTGTTTAGCAGCTGTCACTTCTGACTGTCAAAATTTAGGTATATACCTAAATGTTGGCTGTCAGAAGTCAGCTGTGAGCTGTCAGTCAGTACCAAAGAAGCCACGGGGCTACTGTAGCTTGATTTTTAAAAATTCTCAGGAAGCACATAAACAAGTTGACCTTGCTTATGGCATTATTTTATGGCTCAGTGTTACATAAACATTGATTACTTACATTTACATAATCGCAAATTACCTTTCTCATGTAAAAAAAAAAGTAAGTTATGTTATAAGCAACAAAAAGTAAATTATAGGCTAATGATTGTCAAATAGGAGTTGTAATTACAATGCAAATATAATTACACGTCAAATGGGCCTACATATGATTATAAACGTTTATAGTGTATATATAGATATTTTTTTTAATCAAAGGATTTAATGCGCACTCTGTGAACTGAGTATCAGTTTACGACCTTCAAACAAACTTATATCTACAAGAGACACAGCACCCAGTGCCTCCAAACATCGCCAATTATAATTTTTAGACGAATCGAGAATCAAACCCTGAACCTTCTGATCTACTGAGGGTGGTTTCTACTAAACGGTTCCCCACTCTCCTTCCATGCAAATGCGGGTTTAAGATTAGCTCCAAAAAATGTTCCCTTTCTAATCCCTACCCCACTAGAATAATTCATAAGCTCTATACCGACTATGATTTTCCTTAAATGATTTTACACCTCCCTCCATGCGAATGCATGTGCAGAAAACTAAACTCTGAGTTGCTACTGGAGAAATGTTTGATTTATTTTGGCCAAAAATATTTAAATTCTTTAAAAACTGTAAAAATCCTTGCGCTCCCTTCGGCCTCGCCGTGAATAAAAATAAAATGTTACTAACTATCCCTTCAGAATGAGTTATTCAGTTAAAATTTCATAATTTCTAATTACTAAGATTTTTATCATTTCTAAACTATGTCATCAATGGGAAGAAGTCGTAAATTCAACCCGATTTTTATCAAAATTGGTATGAAAAAAGAAAATACTTTTCTTACCCGAACAATAAACATTGGTCACAAAAAATTGGTGACGTGAAAGCTAATTTTATAACTTTTACATGACTTTCATGACCAAACTTTGATTTCATTACTTTAGACAGCTTGTATGTATTTAACTCGCTTTGCTCGTTGGGGGCTCCACACCCTAATTCCCCGTGGGTTTTCTTTGTAAGTGGATGTAAACTAATGTAATTCTAGAACCCTTTTTTGAGAGGTCTTACCGTTTAGCCACAAGAGACCTCCAAACAAAGGTCCGCACCGACTTTAAAGTTGCTCTGACATTTTGAATTTTTTTTTAACTTATTGTAATTTTCCCGTCTGTTACAGGCTAGAAGCTATAAGTTTGCCAAATTTCAAGTTTCTAGCTCATCTGGAAGTGGGTAAACATTAATGTCAGTGAGTGAGTCAGCCATGTGGCTTTATAGTAGAATAATGAGTCAACCGTGTGGCTTTATAGTAGTATAATGAGTCAACCGTGTGGCTTTATAGTAGTATAATGAGTCGGCCGTGTGGCTCTTTAGTGGTATAATGAGTCAACCGTGTGGCTTTATAGTGGTATAATGAGTCGGCCGTGTGGCTCTATAGTGGTATAATGAGTCAGCCGTGTGGCTTTATAGTGGTATAATGAGTCAGCCGTGTGGCTTTATAGTGGTATAATGAGTCA
>CABEEJ010001787.1:52784-70778 GCA_901482245.1 Timema douglasi | reverse complement strand
GAGATGAAATGGAGGACCTACAGTTTAACGTGGAATCCGAACCACGGGGGAGGCCTGGCATTCCCCACATTCACAAGATGTCTTGTCAAGAGGTGAAGGAAGGGTTTGGTAATCATATAAATCTGTGCCGGGACCGAGGATTGAACCCCGGCCGCCATGTACTTTATCGACAGATGCAAATAATTGTTCTTAGAGTCTACCTCACAAGATATTTCAGAGCTTCGTTAAGGATTGAGAGGCAAGAGGGGGAGAGGTGGAAGGAGAGGAATTAGAAAGATGTTGAGTCCGCCACAAGTCCATACGCCATGTTTTTAGATTCACAGCTCCTCAACAATCGTACCTTTCCGCCCCGCCAACCTGATTCACAAATAACTTTGTACCACTCTAAGATAATTGGTTTGCTCTTATGGCTGAATAAATGTTGTAAGCTCGACCTAACCTACGGCACAACACGACCATAACCTAAACAAGCCTAACCTAATACATACGGCAAAAAGGATTGATGGAGACCAATTAGTATCTACCCGCAGATATATTATCTGTTAAATTCCTCCTAGTCGGTGAAATTAGCTCAGCCATGACGCTTTTGGGTCAAGAATGAATTTAGAAAACATCAGCGCAGGTGAGCACGCGATCCTGCTCATTTAGTCCTGTTTGAAAATTACAGGACGGTCGGGGTTCCAATCCCTAGTTGGTTTTACAGCCTCCACGAAAATGTAGATACATTTAATTTAAATTTTATCTTCCTTATCACCAACATTGGCGTAACTAATAGATATGTGTATGGCCCGAGCGCTTGTGAGTGAAACGATCACTCTTAATGCAAGAGGCTGAGGTTCGATCCCTTTTGTTTGCTTTGAAGGTGTTTTATTATATTAATGGTTTTATAATCTCTCTTAAGGCGGAGGTTGGCGCGGTGAAATTATCCCTTCCCAATTCGTGTCTGTAGCAGTGAAAGGTGTTGGTTGATATAAAAAGAAAAGTTGCAAAATACGTTGAAAAAAAAAACCCCGGCCCTAATTCAAGCGGACGGATACACAAGAGGCACGATGTGCGAGGTTAAGGTGTGTAGAGAATATTATCAGCCAGTAATAATTATTACCTCCTTAATTACCGCCTGACAAAACAGCGTGCTCGTAGTGCCGCCATACAAGGTCACTTGGGTGATTGCTGGGGCCACCCCTTCTATGGGTTGAGTGACGAGTGTCGGCATTTACGTTCCGACACTTTACCGACTTGCACGCGATTACAAGCGGCGACTGATAATAGGGGGACGGCCAGGGAAGGGGGGTTGTCCCCTGTCATGTTGACCCATGTTCCGCCGACTATTGGTTTAATTAAGGCAATGGCTACGGAAAAAATAGTAAGTAGCCAGATGAGCAGCAATAGGGTGAAAGGAGTGAGTGGTAAACCGTTTAAGAAAAAACCACCCATCATTAGACCCGAACAGGATTCGAATCCCGATCCTCCCCCGTCATCAGCAGACCAGTCGAACACCGGAGTTGACTACGGATTTACAAAGTTCGCCAGACAAGCAAAAGCAGAACAGAAACGGGGTCACGTGAGGAGCACTAAAGTTCTAGTAGATAGCCGATAGTACAGATAAAATAGCACCAGGGAAATCCCCCATCAAGAGATTGGAATAAAATTCCGAGGCTGGGAATTACCACTAAGAATCCAACTTTTAAAACAACAGTAGAGCCACTGATACAAAGTTTAGTTGCATTTATATATGACACAGTTAGATTAATACAAACACAAGATAAAATAAATTTAAATAAGGTGATTACGTTTCCAACTAGAAAAAAAACTAAAGTATAATTTTTAAAAAAGCTTTAAGTCCTACCAGTCGCGGTTCATTTTGTCCAACTTTGAAGAAAAAGTTAAATCTAATGGGAAAACCGCTGAGTTGGCAACAATGAGAGTTCAACTAATTTCTATTTCGTCCACTTTTCCCGAGATCTTCAACAAGGGGGATCCAATCTAATCACAGGACTAACCATCTCAAATCAGTCCGCATGCACCGGCGTAGATCGGTTCATCGCATCCTTTTGTTTAGGAGGGCGGGTATTTAAAATCGACTCGTCGCACATCGTGAGGTCTTGAGGAGGTCAAAGTACATCGATCCATCGCACCTGTCTCTTTGTCTGTTGTTTAGGTTAGGTTATGTTAGGTTAGGTTTTTCAATGAAATAAATATTAGTGTGTATCTGTAAGCATTTGATGTGAACGTATAAATTTAAGTTACCAAATTAATTATTGACGACCTTTTACTCCATTTTTTAAATCTAGGTTAGTCTCTTCAAACACTTTGCTAGGTCCTTGGGAGTACTTGTTTTGTAAGTGTGTAAAACAGTGTGTGGGGTGCACTTTTCCTAACTAATGGTGTGATGATTGATAGGAGGGCGCAATGTTCCTAACTAATGGTGTGATGATTGATAGGAGGGCGCAATGTTCCTAACTAATGGTGTGATGATTGATAGGAGGGCGCAATTCTCCCTAATACAGAAAATAAAGGTATAAGATGACATCGCGTGCGGAAATAATGAAAACCAAGAGTATAAGAAATAATAAGAAGGGGGAGTAAGCCAAGTCTCGAACTTGCTGACAGCAGCGAAGTTAACGGAGTCGTGATATTTTGATTCTAACTATGATACTATGAATGAATACTCTCCTTTATGTTCGCTCGATAACTCGAAAAAAAAAGAGCTAGATTTGTATCGAGCTCGTGACTCTGCAAGTGTAAATTACGAGCCTGTTTACTCGGGTAACATCTTCACGCGATTCAAAAAAAAAGGAGAATAGGTAGTAAGTAGGTAGTAAGTAGGTACTGGGCGGTCGTTATTGCCGCGCATGCGTCATAAAAATTACGTAGACCTACAAAGAAAATAACTTTAGAATAAATTGTTTTATTTACTACATGTTAAGAAATAAAGATCGCGTCACCCATTTACATTTTAAATAGCCTCACGCTACCTTTACACATCAATAAAGTTCATCCATCAACTTATACGATTATTTTTTTTATATAAATATTAGCCTATTGATTACAATTTCAATCAAAGGAAATATAGCATCAACGATAAATTTATTATTGGTTCTATTTACAATTTAGGTTGTATCTGAGATTTGTTTTTAAAAAAAAGCTTTAAAGTATTCTTTTTGAGATCAAAATAAAACAATGTATTTTTTTTACTTATCAAAAACCTTAAGAAACGCACTCGACTTGACTCAAATAATTAATGATCTTGGCTTGTGTCCAGGCACCTCACAGTAATAATAATAATAATAATAATAATAATAATAATAATTTGAGTATTGGTAATTATAAGAAAATATAAGAACCTCGCCGGATAAAGTTTAATTCGTCGTAAAATTATGGACTATAATTGTCACTCACAAAATTTGGCTCAGCCTAGAATGTAGCCTTCGCTAACCCTGAAAGGTAACAAACTTAACCTTTCATGGTTCCACTGGGGCACAACTTATAAGATAGAGAAGGCCGTGATGGGGTCCACCTCGTCGGTGGTCAAATGATCTTAGGCGTCACTCTTACGTTAGACTGGCCTAATGACGATGGGAAGATCATGGTTCGAATTTCAATCAGGTCTACTCAGAGTGGGTTTTTTCCCCTTCTAAATGGTTTCCCACTCTCTTTCCGCGCAAATGTGGGTACAAGCCCCCTCTAAAACGCTTCCCTCCTAATCCCTACCCCATTAGACTAATTATCATATACGCGTACAAACTGTAGATAGACGAAAATACCTTTCAAGGTCAACGGAGTGTGCGTAAAAGAAAATGCTGGCTTTTTAAAAAAAAATCACACACAAATGTACACACCATTCGGAGTAAAAACTTACCGTTATAGCCTTATCATAATGAATATATTCTTCCGAACACAGTTTTTATGGTCTACAGTCCATTCCGGATGTTATATCACGTGATAACACTAGAATATATCGGTTTAATATGTTGACATTGTACCAATTACAAAATATTACGGAGAAGCAGTAAATCACCTGTTGAACGATACGGGCCTAAATCTAGGCACCCTCCCTGACTTGGCAACAATGCATAGTCGCTCCGAAGAGACAAGGTTCCCCGTAGTGATGGGCATAATCGAATGATTTTAAGAATCGAATGATCATTCAATTCTTTGAAAAATAATCGAATGAATCATTCGAATGATTTTGAGAAGTAGTAAAGAGTCGGTAATAATCGAATATTTACTACTTCTAAAAGTAGTTACTATATTCCATTCACGGTAGGAATTACTCTCTGAAAGGTCTTTTTTCCTACCAATATCCTACTATATAGTAGATTTATGGTAGGGAAAAAGGCCTTTCAGAAGTCAATTCATACCGTGAATGGATTATAGTTGCTCATTTTGCTTTGTGCTTTGCTTTGTGTGTCTTCGCCCTGCTGTCGGCTCTCCCAACTGGCATTCCTTTGCGTTTGCAGCTTATCAACACTTTTCTATTACTGCATTTAGTTCCTTGTGACAGTGTCAAAGACCAAACTACAGCCACAACAAAATACTATACAGGAAAAAGTGAACGCATTTCTCAAATAAGTAGCTCGCAATTAATATAAATACGTATTTTGCGTGCGATTAATAATAAAATAAGGAACATACGTTTCCCTTTGTGTTTAAAAGAGTGGAAATAATTTACCCTTTAATGTTTCCTAAACATAACAAAAATATATAACCTTACAATCGTAAAATTATTTCAGTGAATAAAATTATAATACGATCTGAATATTATGGCCGGGCAATGTTTTATTAAATACATTAAAAACATATACTTATCTACTTAATAAATTTAAGTCAACGTTAAAAACATATTTCTCAAACCATTCGTGATATATGCGATTAGTTTGTTAGGAAGGTAAAATTTTAAGGAAATGAAAAATAACAATCCACGTAGTAATGTAGCAAAATAATCGAGTCATTTTTAAAATTTCATTCGAATTATTTTTGGCTGTTATTCGATTGTAAACTGTACAATCACTTAAACTTTGTATTAAATTAGCCTTAGAATCATTCGAATGCGTAAGGTCGATTATTGTGTAGCAATGGGGACTATTTATTGAAAATGATCCTTATAGAAATGAAGACCTGTATAGAGATAGCCTGGAAACATTCATAATCATAAGGTCGATTTTCCTCAGCACTTGTGGCAAGGGTGGGGTAAGAAAATGAATCGGCCAGCTCGCGTCAAGTCAGCTACTGTATTCATTCGAATGTTTTTCTCATTCGAATGATTTCGAATGAATCGATTATTCAGAATAATCGAATGAATCGATTCTATTCATCCGATTCTGCCCATCACTAGTTCCCCGAGCTGTTTCGTGTTACAATCGCGATCACGCGGTTGATGTTAGATCGCTGGTACAATGTCGTTGTTTTCTTGTAATTAGTCTAGTTTATCGTCTGAAAACGCCTTAGTGACAGTTTCAAACGCTACACTTCGGAAGCCCCTGTTCAAACTACAAACAGGAAAAGTTTCAAGCAATGTTATCGAAGTGTGTCGACGAAGCTCAATCGTGCTTCATTAACGTTTTTGAACAATTGTATACATAGCAATCAAGTTTATAATAATAGGCTATATTAGAGACACATCCCGGTGACCGCGTGTTCTAACGCGCTTCTCTACAACTGGGCTTGAATCCCGATGACTGGTGTACGTTCGATTCTCTGTTGGTTTTTTAAAGTATTTCACTCTCCCTCCATGCAAATGCGGGTAAGCTCCCTATTAATATAGCCACCATAATCTCTAAAACTATTGGCATGATTATTATTATTATTATTATTATTATTATTATTATTAGCACCGCATCTTACTACCCGTTCGGGTTATACGCACTTACGCTAATGTGTTGTAGTGGTAGGGTGATTGTGAGATGAAATGGAGGACCTACAGTTTAACGTGGGATCCGAACCACGGTGGAGGTCTGGCATTCCCCCCCACATTCCCAAGTTGTGATTAATACACCATGATTAGTACATGAACGTGTAACCCGAAGGGGTAGTAAGATGCGGCGCTAAAGAAAAGTCACGCCTACTTCGTTCGGTGACGTCACATAGCCTTAGCAATAATAACCGCACTGTAATAAGTTATTTCACATCAGGATTGTGAGAAAGTAAAACTGCGACCATTAAACCATTAGCTGCGCATATCCGCAGGGACATAAACATAACCAGCTAACGAACGAAAGCGATTATTTACAAAGCATGACGTCACATAGCAGTCGGCGGGGGGACTTCAAAAGGAATGTCGGCCAGGTAAAACATTACGCCTTTGTTTTTTTTAAGTGGCAAAATAAAACTATATTTGATTTGTTGGGGTGGTAAAAAGAGAAAATAGAAAAAAAAGGAAAGTTAGAATGTTTCATTTAAACCAAGTAGGTGTTTAAAAATGTTAACTAGATATATAAATGTTGTGCCATTTGTTAGATTAGGATTTTTAGAACCTACTTCGGTGGCCGCATGGTCTCTGGCATCACTCTCGTGTAAGACCACACTGCTGATTACAGGGATGTCAGGGTTCGAATCCCAATTGAGTGTGCTGAGGGTGGTTTTCCACTCTATCTGAACACAAATGCGGGTACACTTTCTCTGAATTCAAACTTCCTTATCCCTAACTCATTAGCGAAGTTAGTACATATGTGTATATGGTGATAAAAATAAATGCATACCGGTACGTGTATTTTTTGCAGTTAATATGTTCATTATCGATATTTTTAATTTAATCCAAAATTGCTCAAAACTCACTCTAGGGCCTAAGGTGTAAATAACTCAACTCAACCATGAATGCCCGGGATCGCTAGTAATGTCGTCTTGGATAAATGGTCACGGAAAAAAAGTTTAAGAACCTGTGCTATAATACATTCACGACCTTAGTTTACTTGGTTGACAGCTAAAAAAGTTACTAGAAATAATCCATAATATATCACTAAACCAACAGCTGACATCAGTCACTTTGGG
Organism: Timema douglasi; assembly: GCA_901482245.1. Lineage (NCBI taxonomy): Eukaryota > Metazoa > Arthropoda > Insecta > Phasmatodea > Timematidae > Timema > Timema douglasi. Next base: position 63,791 of record CABEEJ010001787.1, on the reverse strand, counting down.
TAACTGTAATTAAAACGTATGATACTATATTAATGTGATAGTTAACCACAGTAATTTAGGCCAATATTATTTATATATTTATTTGAGGTCGGACACACAGCTTATTTAGCGTTTTATTCCACTTAATGATGCACCTACGCAGTAGATAAAAATATGTTATTCAGTTAAATATTTCAATTTATTATTATTATTACCGCGTCTTACTACCCGTTCGGGTTAAATGCACTTACGCTAATGTGTAATGGTAGGGAGATTGTGAGATGAAATGGAGGACCTACAGTTTAACGTGGAATCCGAACCACGGTGGAGGCCTGGCATTCCCAACATTCACAAGATGTCTTGTCAGAGGTGAAGGAAGGGTTTGGTAATCAGATAAATCTTTGCCGCGACCGAGGATTGAACCCCGGCCGCTAGCACAGAAGTATGACACCTTACCCCTAGACCGCCAGGTCACCAAATAAAAAATATAACATGTAACTAGAAAACTTAACAACATTTATAACAAAACCGTGATCTTTTACAAGTGTTGGCAGACCAATACCTAAACATATGTTTTTTTGAACTGTCATTTAGATAAAAACCTGTCATGAACAGACTCTACGACCTAAGGATCACGACTTTGTGTAGCAGAGCACTCTGTTGTTAATGTGAAGTCAATCTCTTCTCACGGACTAAGGACAGAGACTGTTCGAACGATAACAGTTCTTTCTTGGAAGCAGAGAGAGAAATATTGTCATCAAAATGTGTCTCTGTAATATCGGCTCTCCCCGGTTTCGGTGGTCGCATGGTCTAAAAGCTTGATCCACACGTTCGTCGTAAATAGAAAGCAGAATATGACTCAGTGGCGCAGCAATTTACACACTTTAAGTTGACCCATGATGCATTGCAACGCTAACTAGAAACAGCTGATTATCAACACGTTTTATTTGTCTAGTAGATAAACATATATTTCAGATCTTTGTCCCGACTGATGTTTTCAAATTATAACGCTGTGTCGTGGCACAATCCAATACACACGCTTTACATTGACGGGTCATTTCAAATCTCCTCACAACGGACAACGAAGCTGTCTGCTAGTTTCTAGCTCTACAGCGCATGCGCACTGATTTGAGATGGTTGGTTCTGAGATTTGATTTGTTCTTCTGTGCCGAACATCTCGGGCAAAGCGGACAAAGTAGAGAATAGTTGAACCTCAGCAAAACAGCTCGCGTCGATTGGGAGGAAATCTTATGATTGGCTTAGAGCGCGTCACGCGACCACGTTTCTATTCTGCGCTATAGTTTTTAGGCAAACGTGTGAATCCACTGTAAGGCGTTTCTCTCTTGAGTAGACTAGATTTCCGATGACGGAGAGATCAAGGTTCGAATCTCAGTCGGGTGTAATGAGTTTTTTTATTTTTTATTTTCAAAAGTATTGTCCACTCTTAATCTACCCAGATATAGGTACCCTTCCTCTAAATATAGCCTTCATAATCCCTAAAATCATCTGCGTAACTAGTACATAATCGTATAAACCGACCGGGTGGTAAGACGTGGTGCTAAAAACCAACAAAAAATCTCCGCTGTAGGTCACTACGGACGGATACGGTGTATGTAGACGGGGGTTTCCTTTACAAGGAGACTAAGAAGGCAACTTTAGCCTACGACGACGACTCCCTCAACTATGACGAGCATCAAGGAGGGCAATGTACAGAGGGATTGACGAGCAAAGGTCACGGTAATTTGACCCGTACAACCGGGACTTGTTCTTCAGTCCTTCCCTTATCGTGAAACATTGCTAGCCGGTACCACTCTCTGTTCCATCTCACCAACTTCTTACAACATGTGGCCAATTTAGGTAGAAACATATAGTTATTATTATTAGCACCGCGTCTTACTACTCGTTCGGGTTGTACGTACTTACGCTAACGTGTAATGGTAGGGTGATTGTGAGATGAAATGGAGGATCTGCAGTTTAACGAGGGATCCGAACCACGGTGGAGGCCTGTCATTCCCCACATTCACAAGTTGTGATTAATACACGTCTTGTCAGAGTTGAAGGAAGGGTTTGGTAATCAGATAAATCTGTGCCGGGACCGAGGATTGAGCCCCGGACCCCCAGCACATAAGTCTTGACACCTTACAACCAAGCCACCATCAACACCAACGCTAACACTTCACTTATGAGTTTTTTTTATCATCGCGTCTTATTACCCATTCGGATTGGCATATTTGTGCTAATTATGTTAATATGTTAAAAATGAGGACGGTTAAATTTAGAGAAAATGTATTCACATTTTCGTGGAGAGAGAGAGAGAGAGAGAGAGAGAGAGAGAGAGAGAGAGTGGGAAATTATTTATGGCACCCTACCTATACCCACCCGAGATTCGAAACTCGACCTCATTCGACCGATCGTCGATTAACCTGATCACTGCAACAAAAGACGTAAGTCCCCCTCAACGCGGCCCACCCACATGGCCATTATTCCTATACAATTTATAGTAATGTTTATTCATTTTTATATTTTTAAAAATTATAGCACCGCGTCTTACTTACCCATTTGAGTTATACGCTTAAGTACTAACTACGCTAATATGTTAGGGGTTGGGTAGGTTGAATTTAAAGGAAGTGAGCCCACATGTGTGTGGAGGGAGAGTGGAAACCCATTGGGGGGAGGGGGTAAAACCACCACCAGTTCATCCGAACGAGGCTCGAACCTCAATTTCCCCGTCCTCGACAATCTATCTCAACACAAAACCAGCGCGTTTGCCAACTACACCAAAGGCGGGTCTATATTTTTAAAAGTTTTTAGTTTGCATTATTATTATGAGGGTGACCTGGTGGTCTAGGGGTAAGGTGTCAGACTTCTATGCTGGCGGCCGGGGTTCGATCCTCGGTCCCGGCAAAGATTTATCTGATTACCAAACCCTTCCTTCACCTCTGACAAGACATCTTGTGAATGTGAGGAATGCCAGGTCTCCACCGTGGTTCGGATTCCACGTTAAACTGTAGGTCCTCCATTTCATCTCACAATCACCCTACCATTACACATTAGCGTAAGTGCGTATAGCCCGAACGGGTAGTAAGACGCGGTGTTAATAATAATAATAATTATTATTATTATTATTATTATTATGAGTGTACATAATAGTGTTATACTTATGTTATTTCGTAGATAAGGGCGTGTTTTTTTAATGATACAATTATCTACATTTTTGACTATCGATAAGTTACGTCAATCAATCTTTTTACCCTCTTACCCGTAGTCCCAATTTTGTGAACCTACTTTTTAATATCCGTTCACAATATTACTAACTCTTCCCCCCTCCCCATTCAAAAGGTATTTTTAATTGTAGAGCCTATAAAATATTTTTATTGAAACGTGTTCGTTAAGCTTGACGTTTGAAGTCAAGTCATTGTTTGTTTATACGCTGCCCGATACGCTTAATTGAAATGTGACGCCAGGTATTATCTGAGTCCCCTCTCCCCCTCCCGACATGCCGGGCACTACCCCGCTCCCCCCCTTCACGATATGCTTACATAGCTTATGCTATTATTATTAGCACCGCGTCTTACTACCCATTCGGGTTACACGCACTTAGGCTAATGTGTAATGGTAGTGGTGATTGTGAGATGAAATGGAGGACCTACAGTTTAACGCGGGATCCGAACCACGGTGGAGGCCTGGCATTCCCCACATTCACAAGTCTTGTCAGAGGTGAAGGAAGGGTTTGGTAATCAAATAAATCTGTGCCAGGACCGAGGATTGAACCCCGAACCCCTTACCACTAGACCGCCAGGTCACCTTACAAAGCTTATGGACAGCTCCTCTATTGTACAGGGTGGCGTGGAAACAATTGGACGATCCATGCTGAGGAAAGTGATGGACAACGCGCTGAGGTTTGTCTGACGTCCGGTGAAGCTCATTTAAGTGACATTATCTTCAAAAATGTGTAGTATGTAGTTTGCTTTTATTTAGCTAGTGAATATTTAATTTTCAACTAAAGTGTTAGTTTTCAGGTTAATAAACTGTCTAATTGTTTCAGACCCACCCTGTATAATGAAAAACAATTTGAGCCGAGATAAAGAATGTATTGTGTGTTGCCACAAATGGGGTAGGAAATAGGAATGTATGTTGGGGTTTGCTTTAGTAAAGGTTAGTATATTTATAGAATAAATAATAATAATAATATTTAGCACCACGTCTTACTACCCGTTCGGGTTATACGCGTTAAGTACTAATTACGCTAATGGATTGGGAAAGTTGAATTAGAGGAAGTGAACCCGCATTTGCGTGGAGGGAGAGTGTAAAACCGTTTAGGAAAAACCACCCCCAGTTCACCCGACCGAGATTCGAACCTCAATCTCCCCGTCCTCGGCGGTCGAGCTAAACACACGACTTACGCGTTAGCCAACTACGCCACCGAGGCGGGTTATAGAATAAAATTATAGGGATAATACAAAAGGTCATCTAAAAAAACGTGTAAGAGGTGGTATAGGGGTGGGGGTGGGGGACGAGCTCGTGGAAAGTGATGGGCTTGATAAGGGTGTGGTCTAAGATTTGGTAGACATGATATCACGTGATAATGAGGGTATGTTCGTTTAACGAGATGAGCCGCTGCGGCGAGACACATCGCGTGATGAGAATATTACTATTTTTTATTTACAAGCTCTAGCAGAAAGTAATACTTTTTAAGGTGATAAGTTGTTAATAAAACAATTGACTCGCCATTTTAACGAGTGTATAATTGGTGAGCTGGTGGTCTAGGGGTAAGGTGTCGAACTTCTGTGCTGGGGGTCCGGGGTTCAATTGACAAGACATCTTGTGAATGTGTGGAATGCCAGGCCTCCACCGTGGTTCGGATTCCACGTTAAACTGTAGGTCCTCCATTTCGTCTAGCAATCACCCTACCATTACACATTAGCGTAAGTGCGTATAACCCGGACGGGTAGTAAGACGCGATGCTAAATATGATTATTATTATTATTATTATTCTAGTATGCAGTGTGTGTGAAACGTTGGTCTCTTACCTTACATGACGAAATAAAACTAGAATGTTCAAAAACAAGGTGCTTAGGAAGATATTTGGTTCAAAAAGCGATGAGACAACTTGGGAGTGGAGGAGGTTACATAATGAGTTACATACCCTGTACTCATCACAAGACATTGTGAGGATAGTAAAGTCTTGTAGATTACGGTGGACAAGAAATGCGGCGCTAATGGGATATTCTATCATCTCATTCAGGGTGTAATGAGAAAGACTGGATAGAACTAGCTCAAGATAGGGATATGGTGAAGTTGAGGTGGACTGGATAGAACTAGCTCAAGATAGGGATATGGTGAAGTGAGGTGGACTGGATAGAACTAGCTCAAGATAGGGATATGTGACGTACTTTTGTAAGTGCGGTATTTAACTTTCGAGTTATTAAGGCCATAGAACAAGTAAGCTATATTCCCTAATTTTATTAATTATTAGGGATTGATCAATGGAAATAATGAGATTATTTGCGCTAACATTCCTGGATATATATAAAATATATTAAAGAGTGCCCCAAGTTTTATATTTTCTAGTTGTATGTAGCTCAGCCAGGTTTATATTGTTCTATAAAAAATATGAACACAGAATGTCACAAAGTAAAAGGTTCCTTGGCTTATTTGTGCCATAGATCTATTTGACGGTTTTAAGAACCCTGTACCATCCTTCTAATAATAATGTTTTAAATGCCTAAAATTGATAGGATTACAAAGGATATAAATCAAACCCTTATCAAAGTGACCTCCCCCCCCCCCTCCCAACCCCCGTTTCAGTCGCGAGAATAAATCTAAGTAAACTTTATTTTTATTGAAAAATGAAGCCTAGAAACGGGAATGGAACCTTGGACCTTTGGCTTAATACTTCTCTTACCACTGAGCTATCCAGGAATCTTCTATAGTTAGTCTTCATGCATATTTTAAGGCAGAGTCTGCAATGGACGTGCGTAAATTGACAGCTACATTTACGTCTGATCAATTAAGGTGGGATGAAAGGGGAAGCGAGAAAAGGTAATTGTTTTTGCAGTTTTTAAGGCAAAACCTTTTTTTTTGCCAAAATAAATAAAATATTCCTCCAGTACAAACATAAAAATTTTAATTTTCTTCACATGATGACCACAAAATTTCTTGAATATCTGTCAAATGATGTCATGGAATTTAATGACACATTTTCATTTAAAAAGTTTTTTCATCTAATGCCGCTATATTCATTAAGGATATTCGACAACTATTGATTTCAACATGTGAAGTAAAAATTATTATTATTATTATTAGTATTATATTATTATTATTATTATTAGCACCACGTCTTACTACCCGTTCGGGTTATACGCACTTAATGTGTAATGTAGGGTGATTGTGAGATGAAATGGAGGACCAACAGTTTAACGTGGAATCCGAACCACGGTGGAGGCCTGGCATTCCTCACATTCACAAGATGTCTTGTCAGAGGTGAAGGAAGGGTTTAGTAATCAGATAAATCTGTGCCGGGACCGAGGATTGAACCCCGGCCGCCAGCATAGAAGTCTGACACCTTACCCCTAGACTGACAGGCCACCAATAAGTAAAAATTAAACTCTTTAATAGTATTGTAGCAATGTTTTATTTATATTAGCAAAAAAAAAGTTATGAAAACTGTAAAAAAAACACTGTAGTTTTTTTGGCGTACCTTTCAATCCCACCTTAAGATCATGATCCATCAGATAACGACTAGGGAGGGCTTTAAGCTGCCAAGAGCTTAACATTTGTTAATTACTGTTACAGCTGCATCTAATTAGTATACATATTCTTTATTCTGGATAGTCCAGTGGGTAGAGCATTGACGTACTAAGCTAATGGCCTCGGGTTCGATTCCAGTGTCCAGGTGTAATTTTTTCAACCTAAATAATATGATATTTAGATACGGCTATAACCGCAATTAACAAATATAATAGCTTAGCTATTTTAACACGCCTAACTTGTAGATACACAACCCCGCACGCTGATGCCCCTAGAAACAAAAAGAGCTGGTACTCACCAAATGTTCCCCTGAGAGGACCTCCAGAAGAGAGATGAGGTTGTGACCATCTCGCAGGTTGACAAACAGATCCTCCACGTGGCGACTGGCCTGCAACAACAAACACAAACCACTGTGAGACTGGCTGAATACCCAACCCGACTACCAGGTGTCTCTAGGATTGGAGGAGGTGGAGGTGCAATACCCAACCCAAATACCAGGTGTCTCTAGGATTGGAGGAGGTGGAGGTACAATACCCACCCCGACTACCAGGTGTCTCTAGGATTGGAGGAGGTGGAGGTACAATACCCACCCCGACTACCAGGTGTCTCTAGGATTAGAGGAGGTGGAGGTGCAATACCCTACCCAACTACCAGGTGTCTCTAGATTTGGAGGAAGGTGGAGGTACATTACCCAACTACCAGGTGTCTCTAGAATTGGAGGAAGGTGGAGGTACATTACCCAACCACCAGGTGACTCTAGAAATGGAGGGAGGTGGAGGTACAATACCCAACCACCAGGTGACTCTAGAATTGGAGAATGGTGGAGGTACAATACCCAACTACCAGGTGACTCTAGAATTGGAGGGAGGTGGAGGTACAATACCCAACTACCAGGTGACTCTAGAATTGTAGGGAGGTGGAGGTACAATATCCAACTACCAGGTGACTCTAGAATTGGAGGGAGGTGGAGGTACAATACCCAACGAAAAGCTGCAATGGCCATGTTTTTTCGCCCTCCACCCAAGAGAATGTGGGTGCATTTGACAAGAGCAGGGATATCGTAACGCCATTTACGACCCACTAGACTTTTATTTCACCGGTACTTTACAAATAATAATTATTATTATTATTGTGTGTCTTATTGCTTAAAAACTGACCATGGAAGAATTAATTCACAAAAATCAAAGACAAATTATATTTTCGAAAATATTTTTTTAGCACCGCGTCTTACTTACCCCTTCGGGTTACACACCTATGAAATAATTACGCTAATGGTTTTATGGATCAGTGAGGTTATATTTAGAGAATGAGAACCCACACTTGAGTGGAGGGAGAATGAAAAAAACCTCTCGGGAAAAAAAACTCAGGACACCCGACCGAGATCCGAACCTCGATCTCCCCGTCATCGGCAGTCTAGTCTACTGCGAGAGTGGCGCGTTAGACCACGCGGCCACCGAAGTGGGTCTAAAATGAATTAAAAACTGTTTTTAGATCTTATATTTCATGTCTTCACACATTTTAACCAGTAATAACTAAAACACACAGACATTATATGACTACCGAAATATTTTCACATGCTGCAAAATAAATGAAATATTGCTATGGATTGTGATGGTAAAAAAAACACACACAGCACATAAATGGATTACTTTAGTGTTGTATGGGATATAAATAATAATTATTATTATTTAGAGGCCTTTCATCAAGATGAAAAATCAAACCTCTAATCTGCCCAAATAAAATGTCAATCAATACATTCGAAGATTTGACTTCTAATAATTTTATACAGTAAACGATCAAAAAAAAAAAGCATAAGACACTAGGGAATTTGAAAGTTTAGACATTGGTATTATCGCCCGAGTACAAACAAGACTTGAAATTTTATCTGGTCAAATATGAAACACAATTCAGTCTTAATCCACATGAACATATTTTCTAATCGATAAGAATATAAAACGTCAACAAAAGAATATGTAATCCCACACATATGTTAAGAGTGAACCCATTGTTCAACACAATAGTATCATTCTTTAGAGTGGTGGATATTATGTATGTTATTCTAAGAACTCAATGACACGACATAAAAAAATAATGAACAGATTCTTTGGTAGAAGGTCAGAAGATAATCTACGAAATGTTTCATGATGTAAATTATATCAACTTTTTTTTTGTAATTATAATTCAGTTTATTATTATTATTATTATTATTATTATTATTAGCACCGCGTCTTACTACCCGTTCGGGATATACGCACTTACGCTAATGTGTAATGGTAGGGTGATTGTGAGATGAAATGGAGGACCTACAGTTTAACGTGGAATCCGAACCACGGTGGAGGCCTGGCATTCCACACATTTACAAGATGTCTTGTCAGAGGTGAAGGAAGGGTTTGGTGATCAGATAAATCTGTGCCGGGACCGAGGATTGAACCCCGGCCGCCAGCACAGAAGTCTGACACCTTACCCCTGGACCGCCAGGTCACCTTATTATTCAGTGTAAATGTACTAAGACAAAGGAAAAAATTGGAAGAGATTGGTTCTTTTGAAAATTAATTTTTAGTAGTGACAAATTTTGTGAGAAAATAAATGTCTTGATTATATTTTGTAGGCAAAAAAAAAAGCCAACTAGGAAGTATTAAAAATACTACTGAACTTATTGTTATAAATAGTATTATCTCAATTATACGGGTAGGTGAAAAGAAAAATTTGAAGAGGTTTAAAAAAAACATGAATAAACCAATTTAATTATATATAAAGTCGGTGACCTGGCGGTCTAGGGGTAAAGTGTCAGACTTCTGTGCTGGCGGCCGGGGTTCAATCCTCGGTCCCGGCACAGATTTATCTGATCACCAAACCCTTCCTTCACCTCTGACAAGACATCTTGTAAATGTGTGGAATGCCAGGCCTCCACCGTGGTTCGGATTCCACGTTAAACTGTAGGTCCTCCATTTCATCTCATAATCACCCTACCATTACACATTAGCGTAAGTGCGTATAACCCGAAAGGTTAGTAAGACGCGGTGCTAATAATAATAATTATTATTATTATGTATAAGCAATCACATCATAAATTAGCATAACCTTAAAAACAGGATTATTTAAAAACACAGTTGAACTTTGCTAAACTAAAAGGACTGCAGTGATCCTACGGAACTCAGCTATTTAGTTCCAAGACTGGTTCACACGTAGCTGAAGAACCAAAATCGGAAGAAAGAGAATGTCAGATGGACTTAGGGTTCGGCCAGACTGACAAGCGTGTGATTATCAAATAGCTCTCGATAGTTGTTGACAAGGAGGAAAAGGTTCGAATCTTGGCTCAATGAACTGAGGGTTGTTTCTTACAAGTGACTTATTGTTGTGGTTTTTCCATCCTCTTTCTATGCTAATAGTGATTCTTATTTGTAAAGGCCTACTTTGATTATATTATTATTAGCACCGTGTCTTACTACCCGTTCGGGTTATACGCACTTACGCTAATGTGTAATGGTAGGGGTGATTGTGAGATGAAATGGAGGACATACAGTTTAACATGGGATCCGAACCACGGCGGAGGCCTGGCATTCCACACATTCACAAGTTGTGATTAATACACGTCTTGTCAGAGGTGAAGGAAGGGTTTGGTAATTGGATAAATCTGTGCCGGGACCGAGGATTGAACCCCGGACCTTAGCACATAAGTCCCGACACCTAACTCCTAGACCACCAGGTCACCCTACTTTGATTATAATATTAAAGTATTTTAACCTATCAGTTATATATGTCGTGGTAGCACATTGTGTTCCATCGCCAAATGACTTCCATGAATATGGTTCGTAAAACCGAGTACCGAAACATGTCGGATAACTAAGGTTCCAGTAATCTACATCATACACTGAAACACTGAAAGGAGTAGATGGAACAAAAATCTCAGATAAGACCTAGTTAAAAAAAATGTTAAAATATTTTAAGAAACTAGTTAGGATACTGTAACTCTTACAATCCAAGCAATCACCAACTTTTGAATAGATATGTTTTAAGTTATTTTAATATGTTTTATTTACACTTTGGTTAAAAACTTGTCTGTCAATTGTGTATTAAGTCAGGTTTGCTAGTTTGACCCATTTGACTCATATTATATTAAATACTAGAACCGCCCCCCCCCCCCTTACGCATTATTATTTTCAACACACATATTGAAGAGTCATCATAGACTCTACCATAAAATATGAGTGACTATCGACATTTTTATGAATAATAAATTAAATTTTCAAAATAAAATATAGCCTATGTTACTCGCTG
>CABEEJ010001787.1:27369-52607 GCA_901482245.1 Timema douglasi | reverse complement strand
TACAGTAGCCCCATGGCTTCTTTGGTGCTGACTGACAGCTCACAGCTGACTTCTGACAGTCAACATTTAGGTATATACCTACATTTTGACCGTCATAAGTGACCGCTGCTAAACACATGTTTTTGCAGATCATATGGTTCAGCGTAGGAATACATAATTTGGTCTGGTAACTTTTGAAAGCTTTTATTTGTCAGCTGTGAGCTGTCAGTCAGCACCAAAGAAGCCATGGGGCTACTGTATAAACAACTCGTAAAAGTGTTAATCATATCGATATTTATGCTCAATATTCAACCCATTAATTAAATTTATTTGAACTCATACCTTTGTAAATTATTCACGACAATATCCAAGTCTTTGTTTATATTATATTCCTTTACTCCTTACGAAAGATTCAATTAGGCCTGGAATGTTTTCTAAAATGTTGTGCTAATATAGGAATTAAACCACCTTATCTAACCTACCTTAAGGTATGCTACCCTTTTACTTTGTACCACATTGGTTTAGAGTAAAATCGTTATTGCTTAGCGAGATTTATTCCAAAATTTTAACTTAAAAAAAAAGCCTCTATGCTCAGATAAGTAATGTCTTGAAAGATTTTTAATTTGCGATTTTATTATTGCGATAAATGATTATAAGCCAGTTCCCCGCATTACTAAGTTTTAATGTGCTCAGATAATTATCAGACAATTATCTCACCCTCACTCTACAAAAGAAAATCCGATATCCAAACATTAAAAATACACTTTCTATTAAAAAGATAATTATATTTTCTCTGACTGCTTAAAAAAAAGCCTGACAAGATGATCACGCTATCCTGAACAAAATTACAAAACTATAGTTAAGATAGCGACGTTTAATGTATTTCTGCATGGAAACTAAGCTACGAATGTTCTTTGTGACCCGTCACGGTGGCGTAGTTGGCTAACGCGCTACTTTCGTGTTGAGATAGACTGCCGAGGGACGGGGAGATCAAGGTTCGAATCTAGGTCGGGTTAACTGGGGGGTGGTTTCCCATAAATTGTTTTCCACTCTCCCTTCAATCAAATGGGGGTTCACTTCCTCTAAATTCAACCTTTCCAATCCCTAATCAATTAGCGTAATTAGTATGTAAGCGTACACACCGAACGGGTAGTAAGGCGCGGTGCTATACATTAATCAGAAAAGGTATTGCTTACATACTGTAGTCTTGAAGCAGAGCCAAATGTAGCCGTCCGCGCGGCATGTTTGGTTGTACCCAGAGATTTGTCACAGAGAAGTGAAGGAAAGGACGAATATAAAGACAACATTTTTATAGTTTACAGGTCATCACTTGCTCAAGCATGCAAAATGTAAGCGAAATTAATTTATAGCAGAGTTTTTAATAAAGAGAAATTAATAAATTCCCTTCTTCCCCAATTTACATATTTAGCACTATTAGACGCTGCTGCTAAACAACATCATTAAATACCATCTACAGTAGCCTCATGGCTTCTTTGGTGCTGACTGACAGCTCACAGCTGACAGCTAAAAGCTTTGAAAAGTTATCAGATCAATTATGTATCTCTACGCCGAACCATATGATCTGCAAAAACATGTGTTTAGCAGCTGTAACTTCTGACGGTCAAAATTTAGGTATATACCTAAATGTTGACTGTCAGAAGTCAGCTGTGAGTCAGCACCAAAGAAGCCACGAGGCTACTGTAGACTTGTTGGACACAAAAACTACATAAGTTTTCGGGAATAATCTCACAGCTGGAAGGCGATTAGGTTTTCTCAAAGTCTCGCCATGGAGGATTTCACTATGACCCTCTCAGGGCTGTCCAAGACGCGACCCACGAAACGATGTTATGCTACCGTCCTGTGGGTTACGGCTTTTTAATTTTTCACCCGCGAGAAAATAAAATTCTCGAGCGCGAATCTAACTTCTCAGAAGCGACTTCAAGTGCATTTCATCGAGTCAACGACAGATTTTTTGCTCAGCAATGAAAACTTAATATCTGACCTTCAACCGAAATTGTGCTGTTTGTAATCGAACTTTTTTTTTATCCTGGCAGAATCGAAAAAGAGTTTTTAAAAAAAATTGTTACCAAGAGAGTGCTATTCGAAATTTAGGGACTTAAAAAAACTAAAGATGTGCTCAAAATGCTCGGAAGCACATATATTTGTAAAATCATTTTTTCAAACGAAATTCATAAAATCCAAATACGGATGTTCTTGGACTTACAAATCACTTTTACATTTATTAATTTTGGCAACTACAAACATCGATATTGATATAAATACTTTGATACTTAACAGTCGGACTCTCCATATATTTTAATTTCTGCGCTGTATTTATAATTCTGGATGCGACCTTCGGATTTTTTTATGTGGCCCTAGAATTATCAGCCCTGTTATAAGTAAAAAAATAGTAAAAAATGCAAAGTAAGCTCTAGAGTTTTAATTTTTTTTTAAATAAGTGTACATTCCAAAACATAAATCTATTACTTTTTTTTAAATAGAGACAACATTTAAAAGCAAGCCTAGTTCCCGGTGCAATGCAGCGACATAGAGTGCGGTGTAGGCAGGTAAGCAAGGTAAAGACAAAGGGGGGTGAGGACATGATAGAGGGCAGGACCAATGATACATGTGGGGGTGACCGGGTGCTATGAGACAGGGGAAAATGGCAGAATGTTACGATATATATATATACAGTTACCACACACGAGATATGTCAAGTGACAGCATGCAACGAGACATGTAAAGTGACCACATTCAATGAGACATGTAAAGTGACCACATTCAAGGAGACATGTAAAGTGACCACATTCAAGGAGACATGTAAAGTGACCACATTCAACGAGACATGTAAAGTGACCACATTCAATGAGACATGTAAAGTGACCACATTCCATGAGACATGTAAAGTGACCACATTCAACGAGATATGTCAAGTGACGGCATGCAACGAGACATGTAAAGTGACCACATTCCATGAGACATGTAAAGTGACCACATTCAAGGAGACATGTAAAGTGACCACATTCAATGAGACATGTAAAGTGACCACATTCAACGAGACATGTAAAGTGACCACATTCAACGAGACATGTAAAGTGACCACATTCAACGAGACATGTAAAGTGACCACATTCAAGGAGATATGTAAAATGAACGCATAAGAGCATATTAAGTGAGGAAATGTGATAAGACGTGTAAAGTAAACGCATGCATCGAGACATGTAAAATGATCAAATGTAATTAGACATGTAAAGTGAACGCATACGAGGCATGTAAAGCTACCGAAGTCAACGAAACATGTCAAGTGACCGCATATAACTAAACAAGACATGTTAAATGAACAAATAAAGAGACATGTAAATCAAATGCAGCCAACGAAACAAGAGACATGTAGTTATCGCATGCAATGAGACATGAGGGACGGTCGGTTTGAATTATACATGTAGTGGCCGCAGAGAACGTGACATGTAGAGTGGCCACATGCAAATGAGAAATGAGGGGGTGACCGGATGCAATTAGATATGTCGTAACTGCATGCAAGTTACATCTAGTAACCGTACGCAAAGTGACATGTAGTAACCGTATACGGCGGGACATGTAGAGTGACCACATGCAAAGAGCCACGATAATATGAGGGGTGACCGGATGCAATGAGACAGCAGGGGTGGCCGGGTGCAAGTAAACGGGGACGAGACGCGACTTACTGTGGGCGAGCAGCATGGCTGGTTGTTGCTACCGCTGGTCGAACACACGTGTAGACACGTGTACGTCTGCAAGAACAACATAAACACACGTGGTACACTCACACATGAACTGGTTGGTACTTTGATCAAAATAAAAAGTCGGTCCCGGCAAAGATTTATTTATCTGATTACCAAACCCTTCCTTCACCTCTGACAAGACATATTGTGAATGTTGGGGAATGCCAGGCCTCCACCGTGGTTCGGATCCCACGTTAAACTGTAGGTCCTACATTTCATCTCACAATCACCCTACCATTACATATTGGCGTAACAGCGTATAACCCGAACGGGTAGTAAGACGCGGTGCTGATAACAATAACAAAATAAAAAGATCAACTTATTCAATGGATGCGCGTGATAGTTAAAAAAGAGTTGGGATTCTTACTTTCCGATAGTATCGCCATTTTGTTTCCAAACAAGTCAGACAAAAATTGTTTATTTTAGTTTCTTTTAAATTATTAAATACAGGGTGGCCCACAGAAAAGTAGCCCGCCTCCTATATCCAGCAGGCACCTCACTCTGAATTGGAGGAGGTAATATTCAATGAGTTTTCCTTCTGGTGGTATCGTTTCAAAATATCAAATTACGAAACTATTTTTTACTAAGCACCGCGTCTTACTACTATTCGTCCGGGTTATACTCTTATGTATTAATTATGCCAATGGATTACAGGGATTAGGATGAGTTATATCTCGGTCGGGTGCACTAAGGGTATGGTTGTTTTTTTAAATTTATTTTCTACTCTCTCTCCACACAAATGCGGGTACACTTCCTAAAATATAACCTTACTAATAATCCCTAAAACAATTAGCGTAGTTACAGTAGCCCTATGGATTCTTTTGGTGCTGACTGACAGCTCACAGCTGACTTCTGACAGTAAACATTTAGGTATATACCTAAATTTTGACTGTCAGAAGTGACAGCTGATAAACACATGTTTATGGGCGTAGGGATACATAATTTGGTCTGGTAACTTTTCAAAGCTGTCAGTCAGCACCAAAGAAACCGTGGGGGTATTGTAGTACATAAGCGTACAGATAGACCGAACTAGGGATTAGGTCCAGTAAAATCGGGGCTGGATAGACCCCGCCCCCTCACTCCACACACACACACACACTCATGTGATCAGTGCAGCTAGGCTAGCCCTGACCTATTTCTAGCGCGACGCCACAATCAATAAACCTCACAACGCTCGGTACTCCAGCTGCAAGTTGTATGACGCGGTGCAACTGCATTACCTGCCTGCACCGATACTTTTGGAGTTAACGCTACGCCCCCGCCTTTTAAGGGGAGTCGCCTTTCTCTATACAACCAATGTTAAATTATGGTTCATATTGTTACTTTGGAAATTTAGTTATGCACATTTTAACGTGAGCTTTTTTATTATTATTAGCACCGCGTATTACTTACCCGTTCGGGTTGTACGCACTTACGCTAATGTGTAATGGTAGGGTGATTGTGAGATGAAATGGAGGACCTACAGTTTAACGTGGGATCCGAACCACGGTGGAGGCCTGGCATTCCCCACATTCACAAGATGTCTTGTCAGAGGTGAAGGAAGGGTTTGGTAATCAGATAAATCTGTGCCTGGACCGAGGATTGAACCCCGGCCGCCAGCACAGAAGTCTGACACCTTACCCCTAGACCACCAGGTCACCTGCGTGCTTTTTTTTTAAAAAAAATATAACAATAAACATAATTTACATCTATATAAATGTGTTGGAATATTAGGGAAAAAAAATGTTTTAACATATTTAAAAATTAATATAAATTCTATTTTTTGAGATATTTATAAATCTCCTTCGTCTAATAGTTAGAATATACCTATGGATGAATTATAAAAAAATCAGTTCATTAACTACAATAGTTTCTGAGAAAAATGTACCTAAATGAACCATAATTTAACATGGGTTGTATAGGAAAAGGCGACTCCCTTTAAAAGTTTTATATATTTTTTTTGCTGGAAAACCAATATACTCTGGGAAAATGTTTTTAGTTTTAAAATATTGATGATGAAATACTAATATATTTCCACTGTGGCAAAAACAATATTCCTATAGTTATTGAAAATTTAACACCTTATGAGTTTCAATTATTATATCATAAAATTGTGCTTCGAGTGAAAACAATTTTTCAAAATTTTACCGAATTAAGACTCCTCTAAATATCTTAAGAGGGACATCTAAATTTTTCCTTCTCGCATACCTTAGTAATTGTTTCGCAAAGCTGCATCTAATAATATATATATATATATATATANATATATATATATATATATATATATATATATATATATATATATATATAGTAAAATCTCAGCACGTTTGGACAATCATACTTTTTTTAGCACCACGTCCTACTACGCGTTCGTATTATATGCTTATGTACTAATTACAGTAATAGTTTTAGGAATTGGGAAGGTTATATTATTTGAAAGTGTACTCGCACTTAAGTGGAAGGAGAGTGGAAAACCATTTTGAAAAAAAAACTCAGTAGACCCAAGCGAGATTCGAACTTCGATCTACCTAGTGCAAGAATAGAGCGTTAGATCACGCGGCCACCGAAGCTGATAATATATTTTTCAGATCTAGAACTATACTCCATTCACGGTAGGAATTACTCTCTTAAAGGTCTTTTTTCCTACCAATATCCTAATATATAATAGATTTCTGGTAGGGGAAAAAAAGCCTTTCAGAAAATAATTCCTAACCTGAACAGATTTTAGCTATGTTAAGTTAAGGTGTATATATATTCACACACACACAGGTATTTAATTGCATAAAGTGAGGAAATTTGCAAGTTTTCTCATTATCAATAAAAGGTACTTTTACCGCCTATCAATTCTCTTGTCTACAAATTTAAGAAAAAATAACAAGGTGGATTGTTTTTCTGAGAAGTTAATGGACGTATTCTTCTGATTAATCGTATTATTTAGAATTTATAAAAATACATTTCTAGTGGGACTTTCAATGACGTGTTTATCTTATAAAAATAAGAAGATAAGATAATTAAAAATTCCTATAGAAAACGGGGGAAAAAAACATTAAAAAATATATTAAGCTACATTACTGACCTTGCTGTAATTCCAGTGCTGGAAATGCAAGCATGAAATAAATAAAACATATTAATAATGTAACATAATATAAAAAGTGGTGGAAATACAATTAAAAATGTATATGATGGTAGGTCTAATAATAAATAATTATTCTAAAAAAACTGTATTAAACTTTAGATAAAATAGTAAATGAAAACAACAACAAAGAAACAAAGAAATCTTTATTGTGGAAGCAAAATATTTACAAAATTTGCTACAGTTCCGGTGAATAAAACGTTAAAAAATACTTGTTTTTCGCTTCTCTCACCTCGTGCCAACAAAGTAAATTAAATAGAGACTTAAAATTGAGGCGGTTAAAATAGTATTGTTTGTATTTCTTCAGGTTTTAGTCAAAAAGCAGAATTTTGACAGTTAGGACTTGCTATGGGTTACAACAACGTACTTGACTGAATCTAGGAGGGTCAGAGTTTGAATCTTAGCAGAGAGCATTGCGGTGTTATTTTCTCAAGTGCACGTCACCAACATTTAGCACACGTATTTATGTTGGTAAGATATCGTTCATTTCAAACATAAACAAGTTATTACAACTACAGTATCTAATTTTTCAAACTCTCCCCTAGCAAAAAAAAAAGAAGAAGTAATCCAAACCCGATTCTCTAGGTCAGTAAAGACATACGAACAAGTCGTCAGCCACGTCTTGACTCGTTGAGGTTCATTTCAGGGTGTAGAGACAGGTTTTTATTAACTAAATGATTTACCTCTCCAAAAATGCGGGTACATTTCTTAGAAGTAATATATGTGTGCGGAAAGCATGGAGGGGTGGTAAGACGCGAAGCAATGTGGAAAGGGGCACCGCGTCTTATTACCTGTTCAGGTGATACACATGTGTACTGACTTACAGTAGCTCCGTGGCTTCTTTGGTGCTGACTGACAGCTCACAGCTGACTTCTGACAGTCAACATTTAGGTATATACCTACATTTGTACTGTCAGAAGTGACAGCTGCTAAACACATGCTTTTTACAGATCATATGGTTCGGCGTAGGGATACATAATTTGGTCTGGTAACTTTTCAAAGCCGTCAGCCGTGAGCTGTCAGTCAGCACCAAAGAAGCCATGAGGGCATGAGCTACTTATGGAGATAGGGTTCAAGGAGGTTAAATTTAGAGGAAGTGAGCCGCATTTACGAGGAGAGAGTGGAAAAACCATTTAGAAAAAAAGACCCACCCTCAGTACATCCAACCGGGATTCGAATCACAATCTCCCTGTCATCGAAAGTCTAGTCTAGTGCGACAGTGACGCCTTAAACCATGCGGCCACCTAAACAGGTCAAAAGGTTAGTTAAAACCGTTCAGAGCCACATCCGACACCAAATACTACGAAGAAGTAAATACAAATTTGCAGTCTGGCGTCGAGAGCGCTGACGGCTCGGTTGGCGCGGAGTACAGCTAATTACCATCCTGCTAATTAGCTGTGATTAGCGAGGACCTTCCATCACACCGGTTAACTCATACACCACCTCACGGAACACTTCCGCAAACAGCGAGACTAGGGACAAAAGGCGATTATTTAGTTTATTCGATTTCGTCATAGAGACCCGCTTCGATGGCCACATGGTCGATTACGCTACTCTCGCAGTAGACTAGACTGTAGATGATGGGGAAAACGAGGTTCGAATCTCGGTCGGGTGTACTGAGGGTGGTTTTTCCAAAAGTTGCCTACACTCCTTTCACGCAAATGCTGGTACACTTCCTATAAAATATAACCTTCCTCATCCCTAAAACCATCAGCGTAATTTAGTATATAGGCGTATAACCCTAACGGGTAGTAAGACACGGCGCTAAAAAAAAAATTAAGCATGCGGTGACAAGGGCGTAAGGTGGGAAGTGAAGAAAATCTGTTTATAAATATTACAACTGACCATACACAAAAATTCCAGAATTTATTATATAAATTAATTGTTGTATAATTATTGTAACAATCGATGACTACTTGTTCCATAATAATGTGGGTATATATGTCAATACGGAACAGTTATTAAAGTAATATCTACTCGCTAGGCATTAAAAAAAAAGAACAACGAATCATTCACTGGAGAAACTGGTTTTTTAAATGTTGGTAACACTGTTATTTATTCGGCTACTATTCACCTCGAGACTGTCTGATAAACAGGTGTTACTTGGACGGAAAGATTTATATTTGGTTTCGTTTTTATGTTTTTTAATTCGTAAGATAAACACAAGGGTTATTGACGATAAATTTAATCCGAGAAGGAGTAGGTATAGTTCAATATTTATAGAAAGAGACTTTTAGAAAATAGAATCATATTTTTTTGAATGTCAGCAAAATAACATTTTATTCTACCGTTAGTGTTATTTTATAAGGGGCCGTTATTAAATTACATAAGGTTTTTTTTTTGTGAGGGAGGAGTAGAGTCAGAATCCATCTTTCGTGTGATTTTTTAAATCAATGTTCATAGTGAGGGAAAAAAATAGTAAAAATACTTATAATTCATTTATTAAATATTCTAAGATTTCTTAACACTCCCTTTATTAACAATTCTTGTGCCTAAAAAACAAAAATATTAATTAATTAATATTCTTAAAGGTTACATGTATTTTCTAAAAGCCTGTTACTATGAAAATTCTACTGTATCCGCGCCATTTACTATAGATGATAATTAAATAATATCCTCGAAAAAAAACAGTTTAAAAAAAATCCTTTTCGAATTAATTTTTTTTAAAGGTTATCTGCTAAAACACGTACCACTGTTTGGGAGTCAAGATAGCTGTGGTATCAGGATGGGAACCTGGTATCTAAATGACCCTAAACAAAAAGACGGGTCAGAGGTCAACTCATCACCCCAACCAAGGTCACGCAGGTACGAGCAATAAAAATGCAAGGTCACGTAAGAGAACAGTGTCTTGAGACAAGACGTGCGTGCCGCAGCGTGCTCGGTGGGGGGTCGACGGAGGGGAGGGAATGGCCCACTAGTTACCACTGATGATTAAAAAAAAACAAGTGAACACTGTGGAGCGTGGATGCAGCAACCGACTATATCCACGTTTCATAAATGGGATACGTAAAAATGTATAAGTCGTATTGCAGACAAAGAGAAAAAATATGAATTCTAAAGAAAAATGTTGAGAAAGGAAATGTTGAAGAAAGAGAAAAGATGCAACATAAAGTAGCCCCGTGGCTTCTTTGGTGATGACTGACAGCTCACAGCTGACTTCTGAGAGTCAATATTTAGGTATAGACCTAAATTTTGACAGTCAGAAGTGACAGCTGCTAAACACATGTCTTTGCAGATCATATAGTTCGGCGTAGGGATACATAATTTTGTCTGGTAACTTTTCAAAACCGTCAGCTGTGATCTGTCAGTCAGCACCAAAGAAGCCATGGGGCTACTGTAGTTCGCATGAAAAGGTAGATAAATAAAACATGCTTGAGAGAAAAACTTCAACTATGATGACGATCAGGACCAAACGCCATCCAACCAAAAGTAAGTTTGTTTTTTTAAAGAACTAATTTTTTTTAGTGTTGCGTCTTACTACCCGTTTGAGTTATGACCATATGTATTCTGATTAGACCTACCCTAACGTGTTAGGGATGATGATGGTTGAATTTAGAGGAAGCGTACCAACATTTGCGTGTGGGGAGAGTGAAAACACATTTAGTAGAAACAGCCCAGTGATTCCAAATGTTCATTCCTAAGAAATTCAAGGTCAATTTAAATTGGGATATGATTGTATTTATATTGTGAGACATTACATGATAAAATAATAATCTATTAGCCTATAATGAGTAGGTTACAAATTTTATTTTTAAAAAAGGCTTTAATGGTTTTAAAATTATATCAATGATTTAAATTACACTGCAAAGAAAAATGAAAGATTGAAAAAAGTTGTTTTTTAAAACGTTAATTGAATATTACACTTAGTTGGAAGTCGGCAAGGTCCGCACGGAAATATGACATTAGGTGGCTCACACACATCAACGTGTGATTACAGGTTAGAATCATTAAACGATATTTACACTGACATGCTTAATACTCAGCTATTAGCCTCAATCGAAACACTCGGAGATTGAAGTAATTTTACCTTACATCAATATTATTTATTATTTATATTTAGCACCGCGTCTTACTACCCGTTCGGGTTATACGCTTTAAGAACTAATTACTCTAATGGATTAGGAATTGGGAAGGTTGAATTAGAGGAAGTGAACCCGCATTTGCGTGGAGGGAGAGTGGAAAACCATTTAGGAAAAACCACCCCCAGTTCACCCGACCGAGATTCGAACCTCGATCTCCCCGTCCTCAGCAGTCGAGCTCAACACGACTTACATCAATAAATAAGACACATTAAATATATTAGATCCCCCCCCCCTTCCGTTTAATTGAGGTGTATTTAACGTGTACTTTCTGAACCGAAAGATTATATCAGCACGCAACTTATAAACTAACTTTAATCTAGAACAGACACAACAGCCAGTCCCCATCCCTCAACCCCAGCCGTTAATTAATTCATCACTATGAAAGGGGTAAACCCATATTTCATCAATGATCAATTTTTCGAACATACCAGAAAATGAACCCGGTACCCTTATCTCAGTAGACATACAAGCTACCGAGTAAGCTAAGGTGTCGAACTATATATTAGACTTGAAAAGTTGTATATTGTACAAAAAGGATTTCAATTCCTTTAAAAATGCTTTTAAAAACTAATACAAATTTATTAAATGCAGTTTTATTATTTAAAGAATTTGTTTTTATACATATATTTAAATGTATTGAAAATAAATGGTAGCGTTACGGAACTTTAAAGTCTGCGGAGTAAAATTAAGGTTTTGATTATTTAAATTTTTTTTAAAGAACTAATATTTTTGAGAACTTTTTAGAGTTTTGATATTTGCTTGAATAATTAATTTAGTCGCTCGAGCAAAGTTTATAAATCTCGTACTAACCTTGTTTGTTATACATGAATACATTTGTGCATACAAGTGTCTGCTATTCATTCACCTCGTTGAGAATGACAGATGTATTTTTAAATTCCGGTAATCATACTCTAATAGGGCGCAATACTATCCCATCACCAGCCGTGACTGGGCGAAAAACAGAATAGTTGGCCACGGTCTCCATTCAAATGGAATCGTCGAGACTTTCAAGTTCACAGGAGACCACCACTGAATACATACTTCACTTTCCAGGAGTAGAGTAGCTCCCGTGAACAGAGTAACCCTGCAATGTATATTTAGAGGTATTAACTAGCACCTTCTAAAGATACTCTGTTAACTACTTGTCTACTGTGAATCTATCGAAGAAAAACCACTGAGGATTTTTTATGTTAAAAAATAGTATAAAAACAGTATTTTTTCACAGAGACAAGGCAGTTTCTTTTAAAAGAGATAAAATAGCTCCCATGTGGGTTTTCTGAATGAGAGTAGGGGCGGATTGTGAAGTCCCATCTGCCGGGGGGTGGCCCCCCACCCACCCTCACCCACCCATCGCGAGAAAAAAAAATCAGGAATTTAACCTTCTGGAGATAGAATTTTAAAGCATTTGAACATAATTCTAAGTTAATTAATTATATTGGTTTCAAAAGGCATTTTTTCGCAACAACAAAAAGTTTCTGAAACATTAAAAAAAAAAGTTGTTGCATTGTAAAAAAAACACGATATTTTTCACAAGTTTATTGAACAGAACAAAATGAAAAGAAAACTGACTAGAAGGGAATGGGAGGAAATATCAAGTTTATAATTATGATACATGATCTATGTTAACTTGGATATTGAATGATAATTCAAAGTTGTTAATAGTAAATTGCAGCCAAATCCCAAATACGAAATTTTATTTTTTTCATAAAAATTAACAACAAAAAAAGTAAATAGTCCATAGTGGAGATCCCCTTATCGCCCATTTATGGGCACCCATCCATGAAGAGGGTAAGTAAAATGTAACATTTTAAATTCAAAGGAAAAGCTTCAAAAATTCGATTTTCCATTTGACCACCGATATGACGGAATCGTGTTTGTATTTTGAAAGATAAAGATATCAAGATAAAAAAAACTATGCGAACCCCCTCAACCCCATACCCCCCAAGATGGCGACCAAACACAACCTTGTCTTATTGTACTTTGTTCAAAGCAACGACTCTAAAAAAAAATTCCCCACCAAACGAAGACAAATGACTGTCGGCGGGAAATGATTCTCGTAAAGGATGGCAATCTTCAAGACCGGCCGGGAGATATTTCCGACGATCTTTGTCGAGAGGTTACAATCACAGTCACTCGTAATCAAATAATAACAGGATTCCGCGACAGCCCGTCAATCAAACATTTCAAGAGTCGATTCTCGACGAGTTTGTTTTTTACAAGA
The DNA here is from genome assembly GCA_901482245.1 of Timema douglasi. NCBI lineage: Eukaryota > Metazoa > Arthropoda > Insecta > Phasmatodea > Timematidae > Timema > Timema douglasi. The sequence goes on along the minus strand of CABEEJ010001787.1, from coordinate 39,452 downwards.
GCTCATTCCAACAATGGTGTTTGTCTTTTGACAGTGCTTTCGCGTTTTACCACTTGTCCAGCATATCCGCATATTTACTCTAATGGGCTAGGGGCGAGGAAGGTTTAATTTAGCTATAAGTGTACCAGCATTTGAATTAAGGTGGGGGAGAGAGAGTAACACCATTAAGAACATCCATGATAGCTGGCCCAGCTAGTCTCCCGGCTCGCGCGAGGTGGTTTGGGAGTAAAAGGGAAAAGAAAACACGTGCGATATGACAGAAATGTGTGCAGTACATTCGTATTTGAATGATTACTCGACATTCTCCGCGGTGCCGATGGGGGACAAAGCGACAAAGTTTCTTGTTAGTAGCTACAGTATGTCCCTGTTATGACAGAATGAAGATTTGTGGATATTGCTTATCTGTGAAGCCATTCTAAAACGGTTAAAAAACAGACTTTTCAATGCAGTTTTTATCCAAATATAATTTAATATTTCAAACATGTTTAGTTTAGTGTTCTATTAACTCTTTATCTCCATTAATGTTTAATCAGAAATGATCCACGTGCAATAGTGTTGGTGTAAAGTTATTATTTCTATCCGACTGTATCACAGAGTTGATTGGCGTGTGATGCACTCTATTAAGGAAATAAACCTCAGTACAGCCGTTCAAGATTCGAACCCCTACCTCCTTCTATGGAACAACACAGACAAGACCAGACTGATACCTGCTTTACTATGTCTCGCCATATGTTCTACAAAAAAAAAAGCCCTTTTGACAGATTTAGTCAAATTTAACGGCTTTAATACTCGCATCGGTGGGCACGCAGACTAAGACATCAGACTCATCTATTCTGGTTTTAATATTACCTGGAGTTCAGGGTTAGACTTCCGACCGAGTGTGTTGTTTTATCCCCCCCCCCTCTTCTTCCCCACAAATAGTTCCTCATTATTTCTCCATGCAAATTCGAGTACACTTACTTTGAATTATACCTTTCTTAACACTATACCACGGGTGTAACAATATTTAACTTTTTTTAAGTAGTTAATTGCATGTTGTTTTATTATGAATGTTTCACTGATTTTTTTAAAGAGCCTCATCTTACTACCCGTCCAGATGATGTGCTTTATACTTCTTACACTAACGATTTAGGGTTTGAGAAGGTTGAATTTAAAGGAAGTGCACTCGCGTTTGTATGGATAGGGATAATGTAAAAACAGTCATAAAAAAAAGTTCACTCCGTGCACCCGACCAAGATTCTAACCCCGATCTCCCCGCCATCGGCATTCCAGTCCAACACGAGAGTAGCGCGTTAGACCACGCGGCCATCGAAGCAGGTAATATAAAGGGAATTGAAATATTGTTTTTTAAGGGCTGGGCTAGGAATGCAGTAAGCAAAAGAAAGGAGCGTAGGTTTTTAGAAAATGTTTCAGCATCCTACACTATTTTACCGAGCCGGCAGCAGAGCTCTCGTACAAAGCCATGATCGTGCTATTGAAATCTCGCGAGCCAACTTCATTAGAAGACTCTTGACAGCCAACATATCTCGGCAATGACCCCTGAACCCACTACTAGAGGGGTCACCGACCAGCTGAATGCTCTGCCAATCACAGGAGGCGTCATCATTACGTTCAAAGCCGAGTCCCGACTCCCGACAGAGGAATCAAAAGGGTGCCTTTCACCCCCTGTGGCCCACGAGTGGCTTATGTGCGTAGTAACATAATATTGCTACATGTTTGTGATACTTACTGACTGTGTAGTAACATATTTTTGTTATATTCGACCGTTATTTACTTTCTGCGTAGTAACATAATTTTGCTACAGGTTTGTGCTACTTACTACCTGTGTAGTAACATATTTTTGTTATATGCTACCGCTATTTACTATCTGTGTAACATTTTTTTGTTACAACTATAAATAACCAATAGCGCGGTATTGCTGGGACAATGGTTACCAAAGAGTGTGCCGTGAGATTTTCGACGTATGTTATAACTTTTTTTTTTATTAAAAGAAGAGTTAAAATTCTTGGTCAAATAGAGAACACACGCATTTCCTGTTCAAGAGAGATAAGTTTCTGCACATGCGCATACCCCAGTATCTTGCAAGTTCAGTTTGTACGAGGACTCGCAGCAAATAAATAATGTCCAGTGGAAAAAAAGCCTTAAGCTATTAGGGTATTTAAAATGTGTGTTTTTCACATTTCCCCACAAGAACTGTGTGATAAAGAGGGTGGTATGATCGTGTCATCGTAGCAGTGTTACACGATAAATGTGTGGTCATGAGAATCCAAGATTGTGTCATTCATATTACTCTCCCAAAAATGTGTATTAAAAAAAAGAGGGGGTTAGTGAAAGAGCAAAGAAACTATTCTTCGGAAACGAAAAGTTTTGAAGAAAGTAGTGCCAGCACTTTCTTCAACTCGTCAAGAAACCAGATGTTCCGACGGAAAGTAGGTTGAACCCGAGGGTGTAAAAGTCTAGGAAGGAAAGGGCATATCGGCACGTTTTAAAAGGTCACACGAAAGGTGTTACGACACGTGCTGAAACTCCATACACGAGTCTTAATAAACTGAAACGTGGCGATGTCCGCATTTGTCCACCATACAGCTCGGCTTCTGTGGGCGGTTCGAACATCGAGAAGACGTCCCGTGATCTCTTCACGGTGTGTTCATTACGTCACCTATTGTGTGGTATCAATAAACATTATTATTATTATTATTATTATTATTAGCACCGCGTCTTACTACCCGTTCGGGTTATACGCACTTACGCTAATGTATAATGGTAGGGTGATTGTGAGATGAAATGGAGGACCTACAGTTTAACGTGGAATCTGAACCACGGTGGAGGCCTGGCATTCCCCACATTCACAAGATGTCTTGTCAGAGGTGAAGGAAGGGTTTAGTAATCAGATAAATCTGTGCCGGGACCGAGGATTGAACCCCGGACCCCCAGCACAGAAGTCTTGACACCTTACCCCTAGACCGCCAGGTCACCCATTAAAAAATACCTGCACATTGATAACATGCGTTTAGAACGGCTCTAGCGAAAACAATTTGATTTTCAAACTTCGTGGTCATATTCAGACTCTTATGATCAGTGATAATATTAGTGCGAGGTCCTTTGTTTTCTACTTTTAACTCAACTTAAGGGGGCCGCCTCGTTAAGCGAGAAATTACCGCACAAACGTTCTAGTTCTTAACACAATATTAAACTTTACGATGCGTTATTTTAAAACAACCCTATTGATTGAGTTCTAATAGTTTAATACTTGATAAGGAAATTAGGGTTTGTAATTAAGGCTGCCTGAAGATGGAGTATATATTACATTATGATTAGCATTGCAATACATTGACGAATAAAGAAGACAATATTCACAATACTTGATTGTATTAAAAATAATAAATGTGTACAAATAGAACATAACTGAAGAGTAAAAACAAAACAGCCAAACAACACTCCAGTAATGTCGTCATAAAAGCCCACGTGACAAAGAGTAGCATAATACCTATTGACCAGCCTAACTTTCTCTTAAAAAAGCCTTACAATGTTAATGTTATGTTATCTGGAAGAGAGCCAAGATCCAAACCCACGCGCAACTCGTTCTATCAAGGCAAACCTACGGCACACGACCCACCAGTTACACGTATTTTACACGTAGGCCCCAAACACACTGCATACCGAATTAATATTGCGCGGAAACCTGAGAAGAATAACCAACTATATACATATATATATATATATATATATTTATTTTTAAAAAAATTACGAAATTTAATAATAATAAAAGTGTGTTTACAACTATTTATTTTGATGACAGTTTTTATGATCTTGTTTATGTACGCCGTGTTTAACTACCCGTCCAGCTATACCCTAATTTTGGTTGGAAGAACATTAGAAAAAATTCAAAAAAAATTCTTTGCTGCCAACATAGATATAATTGTATTATATTATGTGTGTTATTCTATGGGTATTGAAAATATCAATTAAAAGTGTCATCTGCAGATAACATGACTTGATGTATGAACATATTAAAATAATGTTTTAGTAACTATAGTTTATAATTTTTACTGCTCTTCCTACCTAAATCATACTATAGCTACATATAAACAATAATGGAGTAGGGATGAGGAAGGTCAAACCGAAATTAAATGTAAGCACATTTGCATGGAGGCCGAGTGAAAAATCATTTAAAAGAAAAAAACCTCGAGTAGAACCGAACGTGATCCAATCCAGATTGACGCCTCTATATGCGAGCTCCCTAGTGTCTGTGGAAAGGTATTCGGTTGCAATGTGTCAAGTAGGACTACACGCATTTCATTATAGTAATGGGGCGGAGATTATTAGGAAGGTATAATTTATAAAAATATGTATCCGTATTTGCGTGGAGGGAACGCGGAAAACATTCAGATCACTTGGAACATTAAGGCAGGATTCAAACTCAAGACCTCTCTGTTGGAAATCGTTACCGCAGCAACCCGGAGCAACCAAATCTAAACGTTTAGTCCACGTCTTCAACGACGAGGATAAGACGTACATTGCCGGTTTTTAAAATCCACCTAAAAGTTAATGAAAACTAAGCTGATAATATGACACACCCTCAGGAATAGGTTAAGTATGCAACCCGGACACCAAACATCTATTATTATTATTATTATTATTATTAGCACCGCGTCTTACTATCCGTTCGGGTTGTACGCACTCACGCTAATGTGTAATGGTAGGGTGATTGTGAGATGAAATGGAGGACCTACAGTATAACGTGGAATCCGAACCACGGTTATAAATCTGTGCCGGGACCGAGGATTGAACCCCGGCCGCCAGCACAGAAGTCTGACACCTTACCCCCTAGACCGCCAGGTCACCCCAAACATCTAAAGAAATGTTGCGTATATAAATTTATGTTTTTATTTATTTTTTTAGCATCGCGTCTTACTACCGTTAGATTTATATACTTATGTACTAATTACACCAATTAGTTTTAGGGATTAAGTAAGTTATATTTAAAGAAAGTGTACCCGCATTTGTGTGGAGGAAGAGTGGAAAACAATTATGGAAAAAAAACCTCAGTACTCGACAGAGTTTCGAACCTCGATCTCCCAGTAATCGGCAGTCTAGTCTACTGCGAGAGTAGCGCGTTAGACCATGCGAACACCGAAGCGAGTCGTCGTAAATAAATAAAGTTGACTTAAGCGCTTCTTGGCCGTACGCGCGTTGTCATCGACAGGGCCACGCCCTCTCTCAAAACCAGCTAAAAAAACCAACACTTGCCTATTTGTGTTTATAGTCTTGGTTCGCATCCCACCTCTGGCATGCCCAACCGTACCACGCTTCGCATTGACCCCAATCAATTAATTTATGCATGTGGTTCTGCGTCTGCGTGGATGGTTTTAACCTGGTTCAACATGCGCGGGGCGTGTGCGCATCGTGAATAGTGCTGACCTTGGCGGACACGTCGTCGATAAGATACGCCCCTGGGTTTCACTACACACATGGGAAATATAAGTTGACACGCAACGCCGGCGTTACACGCTGTTTTTAATTAGAGTAGGGGGGAAAACTGTATAAAAGAGTTAAAATGGGGGGGGGAAACTGTATAAAAGAGTTAAAATGTAACTAAATAAAAAAATACATAATTAAAAGTAATAGACCTACAAGAGATTTTTTTAAATGATAAATCACAGGTTGGCGCGAGGGAAAAGGCTTCTGTTTCGTCTTGTCTGTTTTGCTGTGGATCGGTGTTTGGACCACAACCGGATGAATTTTCCTGAATGTTTTCATACTCTACATTCTTACGAATTCGGGTATATTTTCTTTAAATCCTACCTTCCTTATCCCTACCCTAATAAGTGTAAATATGCGGAATCTCAAAACGAGTAATAATATGCAAAACATACATACAAAAATGGTACAAATAATTTAAATGTGACCCGCCTCGGTGGTGTAGTTGGCTAACGCCCTAGTTTCGTGTCGAGCTTGATTGCCGAGGACGGGGAGATCAAGGTTCGAATCTCGGTCTGGTGAACTGGGGTTGGGGAGTTCCTAAATGGTTTTCCATTCTCTTTTCGCGCAAATGCGGGTTCACTTCCTCTAAATTTAATCTTCGCCTTTTCTAATCCATTAGCGTAATTAGTACTTAAGAGTATAACACGAACGGGTAGTAACACGCGGCGCTAAATAAATATAAATAAATAAAAAATTAATTATGAACCCTGTTTTTAATATTTTCAATTGATAATAATAGTACTCTACGTTTTGTTACCATTGAGGAAGGGAGAATTTAACGAAAATATAGCCTCCTTTGAGGGGAGGGATCGTGGTAAATAATTTAGGAACAAAACCAACCGACCGGGGTTTGAACCGTAGCCGGAAAATCATGTTGGACGAGAATGGCGCCAAGACACCCACCAACTTTATCAAGATGGACGGTCTTCCCTCAAAGACGTATTCAGGCCAGAGGAGTATTTAATCAAAGGTATGAACCAAGTCTCACGTTGACGTCATCAGGTTGAACGAAGGTAGGGTCTTCAGGAACGCGCGCTCTCTTACCTCGAATAACATTTTCATTCATCGCAAGTAATACCTTGTTACGTCATATTGTTTCAAACAAAACTATTGTAAAAGGTCGTCCAGAAACGCAACGCTTCGCCAAAATCACAACCCACACAACGTGGCTTCGGGTTGAGGTACAATATATATACGTCACTGTCCCTCCTCCCCCTTTGACGGAAACGTGTCGGGACAGTCTGTTTCCGAATGAAAAGGCCACCCATTTATATCAGCCTACATCTTTCACGTTCCAACATACAGATTAGGTCAAAACCTGATTCTCATAATACACCCGTTTTAGAAAATACATATTTTTTTGCTATTAACATTTTACTATATTATTATTAGTGTTTTATAAGTATTAATAATATCCATTAAAAGTGACAGATGCATAGCATATAACTTGACGTATGAATACGTGAAAATGTATCTAGTAACTTTTCTATCGCCCACTTCGGTGGCCGCGTTGTCTAACGCGCTACCCTCACGTTAGAATAGACTGCCAATGACAGGGAGATCGAGGTTCGAGTCTCAGCCAAGTGTAACTGAGGGTGGTTTATCCTAAATGGTTTCCCACTCTCCCTTCGCGTAAATGCAGGTACCCTTCCTCTAAATATAGCCTTCCTAAATCCTACAATTACTGGCGTAATTAGTACATAAGCTTATAAACCGAACGGGTAGTAAGACGTGGCGCTAAAAAAAACAGTTTTATCTGTCGAATAACGGGCTTCCTGTGAAAATATATACGTCGATGAGCCGACCCCTTACTACATCCTGACCCGTAGCGAGACAGCACTTTTTATGAACTATGAGGTACCACTAATTTATTCACACGTGTGTACGTTCGGGGCGAAATCCGTGACTCGTACGATGACTCGATCTTGGACAGGTTTCATCATTCATAGTTCGCACGCAAATGTTGTCAGCTAACCTAACATAACCTGACCTAACCTAGACCTAAAATTGTAGGCTTTACTAATTTATCCCATGAGCTAGGTCAAAATTTCAAGCTTAACGAATTTAGACTATGCTAAACTAAAGTAGCCCCATGGCTTCCTTGGTGCTGACCGACAGCTTTGAAAAGCTACCAGACCAAATTACGTATCCCTACGCCAAACCATATGATCTTCAAAAATATGTGTTTAGCAGCTGTCACTTCTGACGGTCAAAATGTAGGTATATACCTAAATGTTGACATTCAGAAGTCAGCCGTGAGCTGGCAGTCAGCACCAAAGAAGCCATGGGGCTACTGTAGTACATCCTGATGCTGTTAGGCTGTATCAATTCGGCCTAGTCCGATATAGTTTGTCCTGGAATCGGGTTTGAACGGTAATATTTACAACCACATGTTTAGAATAATGTTTTATGTTATTTTTAGCGTCGATAAATGCCAAGTAGTTTCCCCGCCCACCTCTAAATGAAAATAATTAAATCATCGATGCCAGAAGTGGCCTGGAGAAAATATCAAAACAAAACGTTTAAACGTTTTCATAAGGTCCGTGTGTGAACCAAGTAAGGTAAAAACTATTTCAAAAATTACATCTTCTGGATATTACGTAGAATGTGTTTTTTTTATACATGCGCTCCCTTCTTAAACAGAAAAACTAGGTCCCTTTAGTGTAATTTATGCTAAAACATTTGATTCTCGCCAGAGTTTTGGGCCTAACCGTATGTTGAACAAACCACATAAGATGCACAGTATCAAGTAGGGTCACTCATGAGACATCTTCACATCGTATTAAGGCAGAATTGTTTTGAAAATATCTTCTATAGAGTATACTGATGGTTGACACGTTGATGGCGAAAAATGCGCGCAAGAAAAATGATCAGCCGGCAATAAAATAGCGGGTTATTTATTTCCTTACATTGGCTGGGCGTCTTTGTAAGGCAGAGAAACACGGTAATAATAATAATAGGTTACCAAGAAAAATATTACATGGGGTGTGAAAAAAACCCTACAAATACCCAGAGAAATAATAATAAAAAATATTGATAAAAATCCAGACAGTAAATAAAAAAAGAGAGAAATCCATAAAGATTACAAACATATGGATAAATAAATACATGGAGCGAGACCTCGAAAGACAGGCGTAAAAAATAATATAACTACAGTAGCCCCGTGGCTTCTTTGGCGCTGACTGACAGCTCACAGCTGACAGCTAAAAGCTTTTAAAAGTTACCAGACCAAATTATGTATCCCTAAGCTTAACCATATGATCTGCAATAACATGTATTTAGTGGCTGTCACTTCTGACAGTCAAAATTTTAGGTATATACCTAAATGTTGACTGTCAGAAGTCAGCTGTGAGCTGTCAGTCAGCACCAAAGAAGCCACGGGGCTACTGCTAAATGTTGACTGTCAGAAGTCAGTTGTGAGCTGTCAGTCAGCACCAAAGAAGCCGTGGGGCTACTGTAAATATACACACGAAGGCAAAATGACCACAAAAATGTGGACACTGTAGTTTGAAATGAATTATGTATAATACATAGAGACACGGACCAATCGCAATAACGATATATTATATGATTTATGTAATTGTTTTTCCGAGTGATATTAAAAAAAAAAAATCTTAACAAATTCAAACCTTGGATTAAGTTAGAATGCTAAATTGAAAATTCTACAATATGCGATAGTGTTTTAACCGCGAAGTTTTTGTTATAAATCTATTAATCATGTGCCCTTTGCACACGAAATCTAATGAAAGCCAGAAAACGTAAATTGACCATTTTTTCTAATATAAATGAGGAAGACTTTCGTGATGGGTATAAAGCTAACTTTATGAGCATAAACAAGAAAATATATAAATTGATTTGGTTTAGTTGCTACTCGTAGTTTTATCAACAGTAGACCTTACTTACTCTATTCAAAAAATGCTATCAGGCTAAGAAATTGTTACTGCAGTCTAAACATTTCTCTTTGGATTTCAGTTGAAATATCTTCTTTAATTTCTCTTTGGATTTGATATTTCTCCTTGGTGATTAAGTTACAAAACAAATTAATACTGTAGTACATTATATTAATTCAACTCAATGATTGCAAAAGAGAATTGAAAAGTAGCGTCACTTGTAAGAATTTGATGTCCTTGCTTACGTCACCGAGTACATAGCAGTTATACAGGATGATTCACACTGGAATGAACATTTATTATGTGGAATATTATGAGCGTGGGCGGTAGGTAGCACTTCCAGCATCTTCTATGATTCATTTTACATTATTCAAATATGAATTTACAATCACGAATTAATTTTGTTTTTAAATAGGTGATCAGTCCCGATGAATCACCCTGTATTTTAACACAAGACAGCCGCACATGTATATTTTTCGAATAAGTAAAATAATGAAGCTAATTGTACAGTGGTGTGGATTTTGAAGGTTTATTTACTATTTAAATTTATAAAATGTGACCTGATTTTTAGTCATTTAATTTATCCTCCATGTAGCTTTGAGTATGTAACGCACTGGCTTGTGTACTGAATGACGTCACAAGCTCAGACAATCAGATGTATTTCCCCATCTGGCGCTACCTTCTAATCTCTCTCCATTGGATCAACCGTCGTTGACGTGGTTTGAGACTGTCTCGCAATAGACGATAACATTAAAAGAATAGCCCTGTCAAATTTTGTTAAAACTGATCAAAGAATTTGGTAATAATCCACGAATAAAAGAAATATCAATCGGTCGAATTTAACCGGGACCCCATTCCACTCGGTCAACTAGCCATATCAATTCCAAGATCAGTCTTATGACATCCAACATTTAAGGTGCGGCCGAGGTTCGATTCTCAGTCGGGTGTATTGAGGGTGGTTTCCCGCCCCGCCTCCCAATTTTTTTCCACTCTCCCTTTACGCAGATGCGGGTACACCTCCAATGAATATAACCTTCCTAATCCCTAAACACCATTAGCGTAATTCGTACATAAGCTTATAACCCGAACAGGTAGTAAGACACGATGCTAAAAAAAAGTATATAGACTAAATTTTCGAGTTTTATAGTATGTTGAAATGCAATCAATGTACTTTGTATCTGACCCGCCTCGGTGGCGTAGTTGGCTAACGCGCTTGTCGTGTTGAGCCAGATTGCTGAGGACGGGGAGATTGAGGTTCGAATCTAGGTCGGGTGAACTGGGGGTGGTTTTTCCTAAAAGGTTTTCCACTCTCCCTCCACGCAAATGCGGGCTCACTTCCTCTAATTCAACCTTCCCAATTCCTAATCCATTAGAGTAATTAGTACTTGAAGCGTATAACCCGAACGGCTAGTAAGACGCGGCGCTAAATATTATTATTAATTAAAATTAGAATGTTTCAAGATGACCTTTTTTAAACTAATACAATAGAAACTTTATTTGAAACCGCCGTTTTCCTTTCCTCTAATAATACTCATTCTTACATTACGTCAGGGTCTATAGACGGAGCCACATGCATAGTGGTCGATTCGTTTAAATAGACAGCCCCTGGGGTAGAAAGAGTAGACAGAACTAAAAGTCAGTCTTTCCTTTTCTTTGATTAACAGTCCATGACGTGGCAAGAGCCGGTCGGATTGGCAACACATGTTTTATTCATTCATATATACAATTATCCTTTTGTACCGGTACCAGTTAGTCAAGACTCAAAACTTATCTTACTCGAGGGAACAAAATGAAGGTAAAAGATAAAAAAAAACTTTTCTGCATTAACAATTAGGAGCCGAAAAAAACCGCATTAGGGCAAAAATATTTTCTATGATAGTCGGTCGGGATAACATCCTAACATCCTAACCTTTCAAGTCATTCAGGTGTGTTAGCCTCTCGCCTACCCCTGCCGATGACTGCACAAGCACAAGAGCTGAAGAGAGATGAAATACTCCCCAATTTTCTTAAAATAAACCTTTAAGAAAATATAATTATATGTGTGTTTATAGAACGAATACATTTAAAACCTTGTACAAAAGACATCTAACAACTCTTGAAGAAAATAGAAGGCGGACAGCTGAGTAATCGACAAATTCATCGGCAAAGCCCTGCAAATATTTCTTTTTCGCCAGATATATTCGTCGATGAGGTTACTACAGTCTACAGTATGACGTATAGAAAAGTTACTAGACCCACCTTAGCTTTTTCATTCGTCTGGTCTGGTCTTACAATATTCAGCTGAAATCTTCGATAAATAATATTATTATTATTAGCACCGCGTCTTACTAACCGTTCGGGTTATACGCACTTACGCTAATGTGTAATGGTAGGGTGATTGTGAGATGAAATGGAGGACCTACAGTTTAACGTGGGATCCGAACCACGGTGGAGGCCTGGCATTCCCCACATTCACAATATGTCTTGTCAGAGGTGAAGGAAGGGTTTGGCAATCAGATAAATATGTGCCGGGACCGAGGATTTAACCCTGGACCCCCAGCACAGAAGTCTAACACCTTACCCCTAGACCCCCAGGTCACCGACTTGATAAACATTATAAATACTTAGAGAATAATATTAATATTATAGTAAAATGTTGTACCGGCCACGAAAAAAAATTATTAAAAAAAAATCTTCCTATGAAAATTGCACTGTAAACTCCCCGATGAA
>CABEEJ010001787.1:0-11282 GCA_901482245.1 Timema douglasi | reverse complement strand
GGGGGGGGGGGGGGGGGGGCGCATATCTAACGGCGGCTCGCACCCAATTTACGAGATGAATATATCGACCCTATGAACTCGATACATCAAAGTTAATTGACAGGTACTTTGATTGAACCAGCACACAATACCGCAACCTGGGACGTTATAAATTATAACGAGAGAACGCTATAAAAAAAAAAGGAATCTAAGCTTAATAGCTGCGAAAATAATGATGGCGTGTCGGTTATATATAACGTTCTAAGTTACAAACTGACATTCTTTAATAGCAATACAATATAATTTATAGTCGGTGTTGTGTTCGCCAACTTTTGTTTTGAATTATTAAAAAATAGATGGGTTCCGGGAAATAAATGTGTGCGGTGAAGAAGATAGTAAAGGTGAGTTATTTCTTAGCACCGCGTCTTACTACCCGTTCGGGTTATACGCTTATGTACTAATTACACTAAGGGTTTTAGGGATTAGGAAGATTATATTTAGAGAGAGTGTAAAACCATTTTGGAAAAACCACCCTCAGTACGACCTAGATTCGAACCTCAATCATTGACAATCTAACCTGCTGCGAGAATGACGCCTTAGACTATTCGGCCACCAAAGCAAGTTAAAAGGGAGTGGGTTTTTTTAGTATTATTTTTTTAGAATCTTGGTCCGGTTTCTAGCGCATTTATCGACTGAGCTAAAGGATCCGTGTTCGATTCCTATAGCGGACCCAAAAAAAATCTTATTAGATTAATTTTGCTCTTTCACAGTGATGAAAATAACGACAGGGTTACTTGGTATAGTCAAATTATCATAGGAAGGGCCTTTTAGAAAATACAAACATACGTTATTGTTGTAAGAATGTATAACATTGTTATATTTTATTGGTATTATTTTATAGGAATTGATTATATCTATCAAAAGTTATAGTTACACGGAAATTAAGTTGCTTCTTATAAAAAATTTGGCTATATAGTGTATTTTCTAGAGTTGAAGTTTTCTGAATTGTGTGCATATAAAATCGGTTCAGGAAAAATACACATTTAACCCCTATAATAAAAATACAATACAAAGGTATACCCCTCCTCTTATACGCCACGGTTTATATTAAAATATTTCCTAAATAAATATAATGTGATCGTGTAGGCCTATTTTACCACTATTACCTGTTAAAGGAAAATTATATGTTCTGTTTTTTTAAGAACTGAATTTTGTAAAAACAGGTTTTTTTTTCCTACAAGAAATGTATACATCTTCTTTAAAGACGACTAATGATATATAGCTTCCCCTTAATTTACAACAAAATGAGTCGAAATTTTAATCCAACGATTTTCATATAGAATACCAAAAGTTTGACCATTGCAACAACAACAACAACAAAAAGTACGCTACAATTTGGTCGATGAACCAGATAAGTGAACAAGTATCCGAGATAAAATATCCAGGCATAACAAATTCAGGATTAACAGGGAAATAAAGAAAATAACTTAATTATGACAAAAAGGTAACAGAATCACCGGCTGCCTTAATTTTATTCGAGATATGGTAAAACATACATCTACAAGATTTAAAAACAAGAATAATATAAGTCAGTGGTAAGACCAATACTCCATTCAACTCTCTGAAAGGCCTTTTTTCCTACCAATATCCTACTATATAATATATTTCTGGTAGGGGAAAAGGGCCTTTCAGAAAACAATTCCTACGCTGAACAGACTCTACGTCGCAGAGACACGAAGTAAAACTAAAACGCACCCAACGACAGCTGGAGGTCGCAGAAATGCGAGTATCGAGGAAGATCACCAATAAATCGCTCATAGACAGAGAAAGAAACGAGAACATAAGAGAAGCTTGTCAAAGCAACCCCATCGATGAACGGATAGCCTCCCACGAGAGAGATTGAAACCAACATATTGACAGGATGCAACAAGAGAGACTTGTCAAAATAGCGAGAAACGAAAGACCTCCAGAGAGGAGAAGACCTGGAAGACCGAGGGAGAAGATGGACCTGTAGAGTCCTTTGAAAGGAACGGGTCAAAGGCCCATAAAGAAGAAGGCAATTAATTTACGGAAACCGTATATAAAATACGCTTCCTAGTTAATGCAAACTTGTTGAATAGAAAATTATCCCCTAACTTAAGTGTCTTCCATGCATCAGTGCTCTTAAGAATCTTTGAAGATGAAAGAACCGGGAAACATGTAAAGAACAATCACTCCTACATGACAAAGACTGTCAGGAAATCGAACCCTCGTCCTGTTAAATAATGATTTCATCATTAAACTGTTACTATGGTTGACAGAATTCGAGGTCGTTATTTTAATAGGCGTTACTCTCACAATAGACTTGAATGCTGAAGACGGGGAGATCGGGGTTCAAACCCTGTCGGGTGCACTGAGGGTGACTTTTCATGAATGGGTTTCCAATCTTCCTTCACGCAAATGCGGGTGTATTTCCTATAAATTAAACCTTCCTAATCCTTAACACGTTAGTGTAATTAGTACATAGAAGTATATAACCCGAAAGGTAAGTAAGACGCGGTGCTAAAAAAAAGTATTACTACTATTAAAAAAACGTTGATTTCGTTAGAACAAATAAATAAAATACAAATTAACAAATTAGAAATAGCTGTAAAATATTATTCAAGATTTGCTTGAAAATATATATTAAATCAAATAATTTCTTTTTAAACAGTTACGTTAAAATATTGTGACGCGTTTCAGTAGTCGTAAGGTCCAAGGTAATAGAATTAACTGCCGATGACGGAGAGATCCGAAGTTCGACTCTCGGTCGGGTATACTGTAGGAGGTTATTCTTAAGTGGTCTTTTTCACTCTCACTCCACGAAAATGTGGGTAAGTTACCCCTAAACTCAAGATCCCTCATTCCTAAAACATTTTAGCGTAATTAGTATATATGAAATCCGTAGCACAACTTCCTTCGGAGGGGTCCCATGTCAATTGCGAACATGTAAAATAACCCTGGAAGGTATGTGAAAATACCTTTCGCGGTAAAATTGGTAGGGCCCTTTCGCTCTTGCTCATAGAAAATTATCGTGTGCATGATATAATCAGTCGGTTCAGAAAGTGTACGTTAATTACCTCAATAACAACAAAAGTATACATGAGAATATAGCTCGGGCGGGTAGTAAGACGCGATGGCTAGTAACAACAGTATCGTGCTCTCACTTCCCGTGAGAGAAAAACCGCGACAGGTGTTCAAGAGTTTACCGGAGTGTGAACTAAAACAATGAGGCGCGGCTGCAAGACGACACTGATGGCACGGCCAGGTGCAAACAACTGCACGTCTGACCAAATTTTGCAACACCTGCACCCCCCGTGCAAGGACAATGCTTGAGACGGATACTACAGTAGCACCGTGGCTTCTTTGGTGCTGACTGACGGTTCACAGCTGACTTCTGACAGTCAAAATTTAGGTATATACAATAGCCCCATGGCTTCTTTGGTGCTGACTGGCAGCTCACAGCTGACTTCTGACAGTCAACATTTAGGTATATACCTAAATTTTTGACTGTCAGAAGTGACAGCTGCTAAACACATGTTTTTGCAGATCATATGGTTCGGCGTAGGGATACATAATTTAGTCTGGTAATTTTTCAAAGCCGTCAGCTGTCAGAAGTAAGCTTTCAGTCGGCACCAAAGAAGCCATGGGGCTACTGTAGGTAGGAGAAACAAAGAGTTACCACAAGTTATTCAATTACAGTAAAGAGTCGATAGTCCGGACGTCAAAAATCCGGATCGCAAAAAAAAAATGTAAAAAAAAGCCACAGTGGTATCAATGTCAAACACATGGCCGACTAAAAAAAGGCACCTCACTCAACCATTGTTTTAAAAATAATTAGAGACTTTTTTTCGCTGTCAGATTTTATTCCATGTTATATATTCCTTCAGAATTTCTTATATTTAACACACAAAAGTAGCATAAGGCCGTTGTTTGAATGGGGGAGCTGTATCTACTCTGAATGGTTTACATTCAGACATTTCTCAAATAAACAGATTTAATAAAAAAAAATTAAGACCTCTTTAAGTCCTAAGAAAATTGGACCGTTTGTAGTAGTGCTATTTCACAAAAGTTCGCAAGAAGTGGTCTAGCTATATTTTATTGAAACAAAGTATACATTTTTAAAATTCAATTTGTTAATGTGTTGTGATTGTCATTATATGAATAGGGGAAAAAAAAGTCTGATCAACAATTGAAGAATCTTTTAGAAGGGATGAAAATATATTATATTACAAAATGTGTAAAAAAAAAGTACATTATATACCACAGTTTAAAGAATTGATACCATAGCCCTGTAAAAATTGATAGCTTTAAAATAAATGGCTTGACTTATCAATAGGTGAAAAATAAATGTATTAACTTTGTGGCCTGTCAAGATACTTTTAACGTGAACAAAAACGTAAGCTACACTTGCAAGGCTATTGTAAAATAAAATCGTGTCATCTTTTCTTGTTAATTCAAGCCGCTCATAACAATGTTTGCTTGTGAGTAGTGTTTGAGTGACATAATGACACACACACAAAATTCCCAAGTTATCAGAACTAAGAATATTACTATTACGAGACTTGTGACTATGCAAATAAACTTTAAGGCTCATTAATCAATCGATTGTTGAGGCGTCATATCGGTTTAGTGTGTCGAAACGGCCTTGAGAGAGTGAAACTTCCATTTAACGACGATTGCGCAGTTGAAGAAACCATTTTCCGCAAAGCACTTACTTTGAGTCATGTTAATTCATTTACTGGGTTCGTTTCAGTTCGTCTCTTTCTTTCTTGTGTGTTGTCACATTTGGCGAAGAGCCGACTTATTTGGTGGGTGACTTGAATTATTTTACTGTTTTAAGGTGGGGGGAGGGGGAATGTAAGGCTCGCCTGAAAAGACCAGTGCTTTTGCAGTTTTCGTAGCAAAAAAAAAATATTTATATATAAATAAAACATTACTTCAATATAAACATAAAATTTAATTCTCTTCACATGATGATATCAACAGTTGTTGAATATATGTCATGAGTATGGCTGCATTGGATGAGAAACTTTTAAATGAAGATAAAAAGTTGTCATTAAATCCAATGAAATCCTTGACAGATATTCAAGAAAATATGATATAACCGTTGTGAAAAACACGATACAGTAAAATCAACCTTCGTGATTTTTCATTGTATTTGTAATCAAACTATAAAAAAAAAATACAATATTTGGAAATTATTCGGAAAGATAGTAATGGCAAGCCCAAAAGAGTGCCAATGGCTGTTGAAATTTGCTCAGCTTTGCGCTGTCCCACTTGAATACGCCAAGCCGCCTGTCTGTATTAGATGTGCCTTGAGAACGACCACGGATAGCTGACAGATAAGGTGTATGTCTCCTGAACACATTATGTATGCACAGTTTACCCTGAGAGCTAGAAGACTTACCATGACGGATTACACTATGGCCTTATCTTATAAAGCTATACCATAGTGGAATAATACAAGGTAATCTTTCAGAGTAAACGAAGGGTAAAATCTTTCAATATAATTATATTTTAGAAATGCTGTTATCCATAATAGATCGTTAAAAAATCCAAAAATAAAGAGTCTAGTAACCAGAGTAGAATGAATTTTATTTATTGCGTCCGGGGTTAAATCCTCGGTCCCAGCAAAGATTTATCTGATTACCAAACCCTTCCTTCACCTCTGACAAGACATCTTGTGAATGTGAGGAATGCCAGGTCTCCACCGTGGTTCGGATTCCACGTTAAACTGTAGGTCCTTCATTTCATCTCACAATCACCCTACCAATGCACATTAGCGTAAGTGCGTATAAACCGAGCGGGTAGTAAGACGCGGTGCTAATAATAATAATAAAATAATTTTATTCATTCTCCTTAGAGCATTATTGCAAACTTTCTAAATGTACAAATCGCTTAGTGGTAATAATATGATACCCTATTTGGTTTGAGATAAAGTAATTGGTATTCTTAGATATTCATGTCAGAATTAAATAAAAAAAACTCATTTATAAGAACGTTTTATAGGCCGGTCATAAAGTACAAACTTTTATCGTTGCAATATTACAAGTTTTGTTAGCAATAAGGCCTTAAAAGGCGAGCGAAGACATTACCATCAAGTACGGCAAAGAGCCCGGATAATCGGCATTCACACAACACATATGGTCAGCTGAACGAGTAATAAAACACTTTGAAAGTTAAAATTAAGAATACTTTGTAGGCCAAGAGGTGGCTCCCTTAGCTTTCTCACAAAGATGAATGGGTTTCTAATTAAAATAGACCATCATTAATGCCGTCTAAATTAGTTACACGTGCGAACTTAAGTCCCATTTTCCAAAGGATCTTAAGTGACAGCTGTCAATTTTGATAGATATTATCAATACATATAAAATAACATTAATAAAAGAATAAATCAATTTTGTCTGCAAAAAAAACAAGTGCTTGCATTTTCTAAAAGGTCTTTCTTTAGAAAATTGATCTGTAGCTGAATATTACAGTCGGAAGAATGTAAATTAGAGTGTAGAACTATTATACTCAAGAATTCATAAGATAATCCTGTTAAATTTGTTTATCACTCTTATAATTATGAATAAATATTTATCATGTGTTATTTATTGTCTACCTTAGTTATTTTATGTTTATTCAAAACGGAGACCCTAATATTTGCGTAAAACACCACAAACCATTGACACGCAATGATGGTCACGCGTTCTAAAACGGCACATCAGCTAGCAAAAAAAAACACGAAAGAGTGAGATCAGTGCAGCTTTATTGTAACAACACTAACCAGGAATTGTATGTAACCTCTCGTTTGTTAAAAGAAGAATATGATATACGACAAGCACAGAAGGTTTTTAAATTACCAGACATTTTCCAGGTTTTACAGCGCAGTTTGAAATTGTTGTGGGGCACATTATATATATTTTTTTAAGTTTTATTATTTCTACAGCGTAATCGAATTCTCGTTTATGCGCATTACCTTAGATTTGCTGTATAAAGGTGGAAAGACGACACAAAAATCACATGATGACTTTGAGAATTGAGTATGTCCGATTGGTACAACAAAGGGTGGGAGTATAAAAAGTATTCGAAATAGTAGAGGAAGCAAAACTGAATATGGTATGAGGACAGAGAAGGAGGATGACAAAGAGAATAATGGAAATGAAAAGTATGTAGGGAAAAAAAGCAAGGGAGGCCAAGAAAGAGATGGGAGAAGCAGATGAGGATAAAAATGGAAGCAATTAAAGGAGGAATAATGGTAGAAGAATGGAGGACGATGGAGGCATTTTACTAAATTGACCCGGCCATAGGCTGTAAACAAGTTTATGATTATGAATTAGGACAATTGTGTTAAAATAAATTCGCAGTGTGTATTCATTATAAGAGAAATGTTATTTTGACTATCGTAATAAAAAGTTGCTTGTTTTTTAGTGAATAAATACGTAAAAATGCCCTAATTTTTTCCCTTACCAAGCAAATCTCCTGACATTTATATCTCTTTTCCTGGTCATTGGACACCCCTAATCGAAAGTATATTTGGCTAGAAGTATTTTGGTGTAACAACTTTTAAAATACTAACTGCCACACCGTCAATCCGGCAAGTATAACCGTATCTTTCAGATAAATATCAACCGGTATGTTACGAAACGACGCTGTAAAAATAACCAAAACAGGACAGTGTGTCGTATTGACGAGACAGGGTCATAATTTACCTTGGAAATGTTTCAAAGAATGTGAATTGTGTCATAGTGTGAAAGTGTGGGTTACTGTAACACTAACAAGTATCAGGATGATTGATACGAGCTACGAGAAAGGGTTAGGCAGGCGATTAGCACACCATACTATGACCCTGTCAGGCCAGGGTTGGATCGTAACCGGCTTCATTGATTGTGTGTGTGTGATTTTTCATTTTCTATCATAATGAACATGGTTCCACATTATTTTTAAAGAAATGCTATACTTATCGTGTAATTTTAGGATGAAGTCGCCAATATCCAATCGATGTATACGAATAAAAACAACAAACTAAGACTGAAAAACTCGTTTCATTTATTGGATATTCTTCCGTATATTTTTATCTCCCTTCTTTAGGTCTCGAGTCCCGTTCACAAAGCGGTCTTTATCCTAAAAGGGGCCCAGTGACAGAAACCGGAGCCCGTGTCTCTAATTAGTGAAGGTACACTCGATTTCATCAAATAAAACTCGACAAAAAGATTTGATCTCAATTTTACTACGGCGGTTTTAACTGTCGCGATGGATTTTTTTTATTTGCGCGGATTTGTTTGCAAGGTAGGGGGGTTATTAGCGCCAAGGACCTCCTGACAATAGATAAACTCTGCCACGTCAGTAGTCGAGATTCAAACCAGACGAATCTCAAGAGATGAACCGCACCAATGGCCACGGAATTTTGAGTCGAAACGCTCGAGGTTGCCGTAAACGGGGAATGTCAAGGGTTCGAATCAAAGCCTCCCGATACACTACCCTCACCCCCCTAGCGCATTGGATAAATAGAAAATAACCCGTGTTTAAACAACTCGGAATGGCGCAAAACCATCACTAGTAAAATGCTTCGCTACACTTGTTTTTATAGTAAGCCGCGCCCGGTGTACACGTGGGAAAGGCGTCAGTCTCGTGTTGTCCGATTTCCCGGTGAATGAGAGATCAGGGGTTGTAATTCCGATTGGGTGTTTTTCTTAAATAGTTTTTCCAGACACACTTTCTCCACGTAAAATACGGACGGGTATTCTTCCTTTAAATTCTACCGTTATCATCAGTGAAGATAGATGGACAGCTCGGACGGGTGGTAAGAAGTGGAGCTAGTTTCACTAATAGGTTTTGGATTCATTGCCACCAATCATTAAATTGTTTGAGGTATTTAACGCGCATTTTATGAACCGACAAATTATATCAGCAAAAAAGAATTTATATGAGCTAGAGCGAAAGGGCCTACCAATTTTGAACAAGAAAGGTATTTTAATTTTTCCCACACCTTCCAGGGTTATTTTACATCCCACAATCGACATGGGACCAGCGGCTTTACTTCCCCTACGAAGGAAGTTGTGCTACGGGCTTATATCACTCAAGAAAAATCGGTCGACCCCGTCCGGGTTTGAACCCGACGAACATCGTATCCTGAGGCGAGAGTACTTTGCCCCAATACCACCGAGGTGGACACCGCCTGTCAGTCACAGACATCGGCAACACCGCGAACAAAGTTTTCAGGACTGTAACCTGAGAAAATGTAATAAGTGTAAAAGACGCATCTGTTTGTGGGTTCGAATATCCGGTAGAGACAGAGAGACTAGACCGGGAATGCAGACGATAACCGACTTCTCTCTCATTGGGCGCGCGCGAGCACACACACACGATCACGATCGTGTGCTGCCGGACGGAATGGCTGGAATGCAGTTCACTTCCACTGGAACGAGCGATAGTCTCCCTCTATGTACTGGACAACTCTTGTGGACTAGATCAGACACACGTTTAGACAAAAAAAACAAAGAGATTCATTGAGTGGAGGTTTTCGAGAACCGATCATTAGAGGATGGACCGGGGGAACTGGTGGTCTAATTCCTAGGGGTAGGGTGTCAGGCATGTGTTAGGGGTCCTGGGCTCAAATCCCGGTCACTGCACAGATTTATCTGATTAACAAACCCTTCCTTCACCTCTGACAAAGCGCTTTTGTACTAATCCTAAGAGGCTTTTTTCATGTCCCGATGAGATGATGATGATAGTGAGTATCAGGGTGATAGTGAATATGATGGTGTGGAACCAGTAGAAACTCTTAAACCTTGGTGACCTGGCGGTCTAGGAGTAAGGTGTCAGACTTCTATGCTGGGGGGTCCGGGGTTCAATACTCGGTCCCGGCACAGATTTTTCTGATTGCCAAACCCTTCCTTCACCTCTGACAAGACATCTTGTCAATGTGGGGAGTGCCAGGCCTCCACCGTGGTTCGGATCCCACGTTAAGCTGTAGGTCCTTCTATTTCATCTCACAATCACCCTACCATTACACATTAGCGTAAGTGCGTATAACCCGAACGGGTAGAAAGACGCGGTGCTAATAATAAATCTTAAACCTTACTTTAGCCTACTAACTACACTCTGGTGACCGTTGGGGGGATTTCCATTTCGAGAAAGCTACCCAAGGTACTAGCCGGGAATATATCCCGGGACCACTAGGCTCGTGGCCAGGTACATTGACAACTGCACCACGGGGTAGGTTAGTATTAAATTAACGGGTTTACCATGAAAATTAGAGTGTAGATAAGGAAACCTATGCTGTCCGTCCTATCGGGGGATCAAACCTCGGAACTACCTCGCCATATAGTGATAGTTTGTAAGTGTTGGCAGTGACAGCTTCTAGACGCTGCACTCTCCAATATAAACAAGGGGGAGTTTGGGTGCTGAGGGGTGTTTGGAGAAGCTATTAGCGTCCCTGGGGTAGTCGTCAGGAACACATTTCCAACGACGGGGAGTGGAAGATCTAGGATTAGCTCCAGTTGTCATGCTGGATGGTCACATGTAGAAACAAGTCAATAAATTTATATTTATCTGTTCATACCTTTTTCATGTGATTTTCAGCAAGTAAAATACGACATAACAAATAATAATAGTTATAAAATAGTAAGAGAGAGCCGTTTAGTTCGAACACTGCGGATATTATGTTTGTCAAGAAAAGAACTTTGATATCATTACTAAGTTAACCAATGGACATTTTTTAATTCGGAGTTCAAAGGATACTAAAAAACCGAATTAATCATTTATATGAATATCAAGGCAGCTGGTACACAATAAAATAGTCTCAAACTATTATACATATAATGGCACGCATTTAATATATGCTATATAAAACATGTACAAAATAAATACATAAGTAAAAAACCAAGGAAAATTCACAAACACTGAATATAAAAACTTGAGAGAGTTAGTGTACGAAAATTGCAGACTTAAATGAAAATTGATGAAAGCTTAGCCAACACAACCCCTGTATTAGGCAACCCGCTCGACACCGGTGTAGAATTCCTCGCCTTCTCCTTTACGGTGTTTCACTAAGCTAACTCAAACCTTATTTGACATTGGGGTGGTTTAATATCGTTAAGTTAGGTTTGAAATGGCTACAAACTAGAAAAGAAATATCAATTAATAGGCTCCGAACCATCCAAATATTCCCCTTTAAAATTCAAATTAAATGTCAACAAAACAGTAACAGATCACCCACCTCGGTGGCGTAGTTGGCTAACGCGCTAGTCGTGTTGAGCTCGACCGCCGAGGACGGGGAGATCGAGGTTCGAATCTCG